>ML110790.1:0-35608 GCA_003697995.1 Taxidea taxus jeffersonii
GCTTGGGTCATGATCTCAGGGTCCTGGGATCGAGCCCGAATTGGGCTCTCTGCTCAGTGGGGAGCCTACTTCCCTCTCTCTCTCTCTGCCTGCCCCTCTGCCTACTTATGATCTCTGTCAAATTAATAAATAAAATCTTTAAAAAAAATTTAAAAAGAGGCTGATTTAATCAATACTTCATTGCACTTTTGATTGGAAATTTTTATCTTTATTTCTGCACAGGAGAGCCCAAGCCTTGGAAACATAAGCAGCCTTCACAGAGTAACATCAGGTTAATCTATTAGAAACAGAAAGGGAAATAAACCTGAAATACAAAAGGAGGGAATATAGGCGGCAGTTCCTTTTTAGACAATAAAAATGCCAAAAAACTAAAAACTTGTCAACACATTTGGATAAAAAAAATCCTTTGGTTCTTAATAAGAAATGAAGAATGTCATAAATATAACCAGACTTGTTACTTCATTTTGTTTTTCATGCCCAGTTTATGACTGAATTAACTTTTCAGCTAGAATTCTAAGTATATTTATCCTGCTAGGTCCATCTGGAATATCATCTATGTAGCCATTAGCTAGGGGTAGGAGTATTGGAGTATGGAGTATGGTAGACAGTTCATCTCCTGACACCAGTCTCCAAAGTTCAACCACTCCTTGTCCCTTGCTTGGGACTAAAAAAAGGCTTAGATTCTAAACCTACTGCCCCATTCTGGCATTATCTATTGAAATTTTATTTTTTTTATTTATTTTTTTAAAAGATTTTATTTATTTATTTGACAGAGATCACAAGTAGGCAGAGAGGCAGGCAGAGAGGGAGAGAGGAGGAAGCAGGCTCACTGCCGAGCAGAGAGCCCGATGTGGGGCTCGATCCCAGGACCCTGAGATCATGAGCCGAGCTGAAGGCAGAGGCTTTAACCCACTGAGCCACCCAGGCTCCCCTCTATTGAAATTTTAAATATGTGTTCCTTTTACTGAATAATTTCCCATTTAGAATTTTATTCAAGGGAAATGCCCACAAAATATGCAAAGATATAAATAAGGGTATTTACTGTTCTGTTGCTTGTAACTGAAGATAAATGGAGCCAACTGAAATATCCAGCAGGAAGGGACTGGTTATACGTATCATAATGCAGTCACACAGTGGAATAAATAGGTAGAGTTGTATACACTGACATGAACATAATGGAAAAGAAGACTGTAGGCAGTGTTCATAACACTCATAATGTTACAGAAGGGCTTTGTAAGGACTGACATCAATGACTGCAAACTCAGATGCATAAGGGGGCCAGACTGGTGTTTTTGTTTGTTTGCCCATGGCAAGAACCAGTTTATTGGTCCAGTTGAGGGGCAAAGGATCTATACAATGAGAAGTGAGGGCTCAGGCCTCCCCAGTGACCTAGAAATTCATTCTTCGGGACGCCTGTGTGGCTCAGTTGGTTAAGCGGCTGCCTTCGGCTCAGGTCATGATCCCAACGTCCCGGGATCGAGTCCCACATCGGGCTCCTTGCTCGGCAGGGAGCCTGCTTCTCCCTCTGCCTTTGCCTGCCTCTCTGTCTGCCTGTTCTCGCTCTCTCTCTCTCTCTCTAACTAATAAATAAATTAAAAAAAAAAGAAAAAAAAGAAATTCATTCCTCCACCAGGTTCTGTAGGTAGGCCTTGTACTGGTGGAGGGAAGAGAGAGTGGGTGGCTGTTGGAAACGTGCAGGTTGACAGTGATCTCCAGTAAGGAGGCATCTCCTAATAGGGCTGTATCTAACCCCTAATAGGGCTGAGCCACGTGGGAACAACCTTGAGAATCATAAGCCTCTTGATCCACAGCTGGCCCTGGGATCATGACTATCCCACCAAGAAACAGAGGGTGTAGCTTGGGGAGTGTCTACTTCCTTCAGTGAAGACCATCAGATATGCCAGGAAAGGGCCCTGGTCAAACATGCCTCCTTTCCTGTTACTGGAGACCTCACCATTGGTGGGTGACCACTGCCAGGAAGTAGCTTCTGGCTCACAACCCAGTAGATCTGGCACTGCCCCAACATTTGGGCCTAGAGAACTGATCCACCTTCTAGAGAACTAGCTTCTCCTCCCCACTGAGCCTGCCTTCAGGCAGCTCACCACAAGCCTCAAGTAGCTGGTCATGGCCCTGTCAAGGACACTCCTAGTCTAGCAGTCTTATTAGGTGCCCAGGCCACGTCCTATCCCCTGCTTCGGACCCCACCAGCCATGGGTCCCTAAAGCAGAAGACAATCAGCTGGAAGACCTGGCAGTCCTGAGAAAAGGTGGTAAAAGGTGGAACCTTGAACTTCCACTCTGAGCAGCTGCACCAGCGACCTGGAGGGAGAGACTGAGAAGTGTATAGGGGTCCATAGCCCTGGTCCCAGCCCCTCCCATCCTCCCGCTGGCACTCATCTTCCTCTGGCACCAACAGCCGCCTCAGCGGGTTTTCACTGGGTTCCGACTGAGCAGATAGCAGAGATGCCCAAGTAGGGGCTCAGAAAGAACTGAGAGGGATGCTCAGGGGCCACAGCCGGGCTTGAGGACCCCCGACCTGGGAATGGGGCCAAGACCATGTCACTCAGTAACTCCTCCAGAATGTGCTCCGGGTATCAGGTACGGCTCTGCCCTTGTTGTCGGAAAAGGTATCCAGCTCAGAAAGTCCTCAATTCCTAAGGTGACAAATTTGTAGATGCTGCACACAGGTTGCGGGGATCCTTGGTGGGTCCTCCGCTAAGCGCTACACTCATTTCCGGTGGGCAGACCGGAAATTCCCCTTCCGGGCTAGCGGGTCCGAGTGCAGGCACCGCCTGTCTCCGGCTGGTGTTGGCCCACGTCTGGAAGGGTCGTCCTTTTGCCGGGGACCCTGCGGCCCGTGGTGTGTCCAAGACCTAAGGATGAGGAGTGCAGGCGGCCCTGGTCCCACTCCCAGGCCAGGTAGGATCCCAGGCCTTCCCGCATGGGGGCGTCGGGGTGGGGGTGGGGGACAGCGCCCCCCCCCCCCCCCGCCGCCCCCAGCCCCAGGTACAAAGACTGAAAACGCATTTACGCTGGCGCTAATGCTAAGAAGTTCTGAACCAAAGTGAGTTTCCAGATTAGTTCAGACAAGAACCAGTTCCAGGAGTTGCCTGCCTTTGGTTTTGTCACTGATCTCAAGGATCTTGAATTTGGTGGATACCCCTGGGCTCATCTAGATACATCTAGATCATGATAACGGGCTTATCTAGATAATGTTTTGGACGAGGGCCTTGAGATATTTCTGACCATGTTGGACTAGATGAGTCCCTGGGAGTGGAAACATAATCTTAAACAGTCATATCTCTCCTGGTGTATCTGGAGCTTGTGGGAAAATGCATAAGGGATCATCACTCATTAATTTACTCATTCACTTGTTCATTCAACAAAGATGTTTGGAGTGTTTACTATGGGCCACAGGAACCTTCACTGGAGCTTGCAACTTGGAAGGTGATACCAAAGTAAATAGATGATCACAAAATAGGGTGAGAAGTAGTGTAATGAGGGTCAGCACATGGAGCTGTGGGAGACGGCCCTGGAAATCAGGAACACTTCTCTGAAGAGGTGGCACCTGGCCTGAGTGGGGAATTCCAGGTTGAGAGACCCACGGGTGTGAGGGCCTTAAGGCAGGAGAGAAACTGGGACCTTCTGGGAACAGTCTGTATTCTCTATAGCCTGAGCACTGTGTTTGGGGTAGGGCGTGTCAGGCTTCAGGGCTGGAGTGTGGGCAGCCCCCTGGTCACAAGGGCTTGATGAAGCAGTCTGGGATGCCTGGGTTCCATCCTAAAAACAGCTGAGAGCCATGTACAGGTTTTAGGCTATGGAGGTTTTGAAACTTTTATACATTTATGTCAAATATTTTCACCCAGAGTTTTTGTTTTATGTTTCCTCAATTTTATGAACCAAGGGGGATATACTGTGTATTTAAGTGAAAAGGGAAAGTAACTTTCTGTTTCTTAAACAAAAACAAAAAGCCTCTAAGGGTACCTAGCTGATTTAGTTAGGAGAGCATGTGACTCTTGACCTCTGGGTGGTGAGTTCCAGCCCCACGTTGGGTGCAGAGATTACTTAAATATAAATGAACTTAAAAACAAACCTTTACGGAATGATGGCCAAGACTCTGTAGTTTCTAAATTTTATACGTTCCTGTGCTCTTAGATTTTAGAGACATTTCATGACATGGCATACAGAGCCTGCAAGTTAATTAAGCCATCAGCTTAGAAGGTTGCAGGTAGATTCCACGCCAGTTTCGAGGGTGTGTATGTATTCTGTATGAGGAGCTGGTTAAAAGCATCCATAACATTATGATAATCCTCCCTGAATATCAGTAGGGTTCCAACTGGTATTTCATCTCATTCTGGGAGTCCTTGCCCTTGAAGGGCCTTGCTTCCCTGGAAAGGTAGGTGAATGTGCAATTAATAGGAAGAGCAGAAACATGTCCAGTTTGGTGAGAACCTGACTTCCCTGTCTCAGAAGGTGAAAGGAAAAAGTCTGTGGTTTTGTGAGCAGAAGAGGGAAGGGGAGGAGCAGCCGGTGTGATTGATGACGCTGTGAAAGTCACACAATTGCTGTCAAGGTGGTTTTTCACCCCTGGAGCAGGGTGATCTCATTTGCTGCTGCATATGCATTCAGCCTTGGTTTTCTGGTCTCCTGGCCATGAGGACACGTGTGAATATGCTGAATGTGTATGTGTGCTCCCCGAAGGCTGGGAGGATTTTAGAGACAGACTAAGCGGGATTCAGATTCTGCTCTGCACCTTGCTTTGTGAGAGCCTGGCACAGTTGCTTACCTGACCTGATCTAATTTAATTTCAGGATGCTCACCTGGCATGGGCTTTTGTGAAAATTAAATGAGATGATATATTTATGTATTGTGACTGGCACATAACTGCTGTTCCATAGATGTTAGTTTTTTTTTCCCAATCTTGGACTGAAGCTGCCTTTAATTGGTTTCCAGGGGACTAGCCATTTGTCTCCTTGACTCCCTGTCATGCTTCCTTTTCACCAGTAGGGAAGCATATTTAGGGTAGCAGAATGACCTGCATTCCAGTCCTTGTGTTACTCCTTACTTTGGGGAGGTGGCACAGTACTTTTGAGACTTAGATACCTTCTCTATAAAATGGGAACAGTAATGCTCAATATTCCCCTACCTTCTACAGTGTTTGTGAGGACTCTGTAAAGTAAGGCAGGGTTCTCAAACTTTAGAATGCGCCAGAATCATTCCTTCAAAACTTGTTAAAACAGATTGCAGGCCTCTGTCGTCCTCAGGGGTTCTGATTCAGTAAGTCTGGGGTGGGGCCTGAAAATTTGCATTTCAAACCAATTCCCAGGCCACACTTGGAGAACAGTGCCTGGCACACATTGAACACCAGATGGATGTGAGCTACTATCATCCGTTGTCTTGTGGGGCCGGGGCAATATGATAGACACCACAAGCTGGCTAGAATTCTAATTTTAGGGTCCTTATTTTGGCTATGTGAAATAATTACTTAATTTTCAATTTATGTAGAACTGATAAAAGTAGTGAGGAGGGCAGCTCCTGGGTGGCTCAGTCAGTTAAACATGGGACTGTTGATCTCGGCTCAGGTCATAGTAGTGAGATCAGCCCTGTGTTGTGCTCGGCACTCGGCATGGAATCTGCTTGTCCCTCTCCCTCTACCCTCTTCTCCCCCAATAAATAAATGAATAAAATCTTAAAAAAAAATAGTAGCGAGGAAGAGGAATTTAGTGTTTTAGGGGGTAAGAGTTTACAAGTCATTTCTGCTAAGGGCATCTCTATGACCCATGCCACAGGAATGAGGGGCCCAGACTGACCAGATCCCACTGGCAGTTTTATCAGTCTGGTCCCCTTGAGGCATGACAGGCTCAAAAAACAAATTTCTGAAATATTCTCCTATTGCTTTCTACTAGGTGTTGAGGACACGTTTGGGGAAAGCTGGGGAAAATGACAGGAGATTTCCACATGCCAGAATCTCCGAAGAGATTTTTTTTATAAAAAGTCTCATCATCCCCAGGGTTTTTAAGTATGTCAAGGAAGGATCTTCCCACCGAGGAAATCATAGGCCCTGACTCTTTTATTTTAGAAGGTGGATGGCAAAGATAAGGGGCACAGTGACACCTCTGCCACTTAATGAGCACTCTGAATTACAGATCTAAAATTAACAGCTTCTCCTCCTACCTCCCACCCACCCACCCAATACTTAAACTCTCCTTTGTCATTCCTTTGTCATTGCTTCTCAGAGCACTTGAATTGCAAGAAATTCGAAATGCTCTGGGAGGGTGGGGGGGCAGGATCCATGGATCCGCAAACCTTTACAAACAGCCAGGCCTGGGGCTGAGTGTTGTATTAGGGTTCAGAGTCTAGGTTCTGCAGTCAGGTAGATGGGGCGCATCTCCTGATTTTGTAGCTTGGGGTATGACCTCATCAAGTGACCATCTGAACTCCATTTTCTTGTCTAAGTTGAAGGCAGTAATAGTACTCATTTCAAAGGGTGCTTATGACGGATAATTAGGTAAGCATGTGAGGACTCAGGGAATGACAGCTATTGTTTCTGTGGTGGTTGGGGGGTTGCTTTTAAGAGTTCTGGGCTGGCACCAACTCCTGCATGACCTCCCTGAGCTGTCACTTTTACAGAATTCTCCAGCAAGTTTGTTTGATTTGTGGGGCCTAGATTCTCAGCTTTTCCCAATTTCTTTATATAGCTTTGGACTACGAGAAAAGGGAGGAGCCCTCTGCATGGGGCCTGGACAAAAAAATGGGGACACAGGGACAGTGGAAGATTCTATGAGGAATCCCACCCTGCCTGACTCCAAGAACTTCTTATCCCCTGTGAGGCAGGGGTTAGAGCCATGAGCTGAAGGATCTCTTCTCACCTGGTGATGTGGGACACTCAGTGGCTCAGAGGCCAAGGTGACAGAATGTAGGCTTGGGTCCAGTGAGAATCTAAGGGACCCCAAGTCTGTTAGCCTTCCCAAGAGGCTACATCCTGGGCCGCACAGCAGTGTTCATGGGATGCAAGGCTATTCCCGTAGGAACTTGTGGGTGGGTGGTAGATAGTAATGTACATGAGGGGATTGTTCCTAAGGTTTTCCCTCTTGGTGGGGAGAAGTCCCTAAATAATGGCAGTGGCAGGGGCTGTGGTTGCACAGGTGGCAGCAGGTGTGGCAGGGGACTTGGAGTGATACAGCTGAAACATGCTCCTCATGGTAAGCTTCCAGGAACTGGCCATTATTATTGGCTGTTCCCCGATAGTCTGACCTCTTCCCGGTGCCCTTGGGACTGGGCAGTCTCTGCTGTGAGCATCAGAGGATAGGAGAACTCTCAGCCCCTCTTTCTTTCGAGCTCTTTGAAGAATGCAGAGTGGGATGTTAACTCTATTTCAAGTTTATTTTCTCCATCACATGTATGATGTATCTACTTTTGAGAGGAAAGAGTACCTTCACCTTAGGTGCCAGGAAGTAGCGATGATCCTGGCTGACTTTGAGGAGCACTAGATTGGAATCAGAAGACCTGGGTTCAAGTCCCAGCTCAGTTACCTTTGAGATGTGAGGCCATAGGGGAATGGGAAAAGAGAGAGAGAAAAAGAGAGAGGAGGAGGGAAACAAACCATAAGAGACTCTTAATGATGGAGAACAAACTGGGGGTTGATAGAGGGAGGTGGTAGGGGATGGGCTAGAAGAGGGATGTCCATTAAGGAGGGCGGTTGCGATGATGAGCACTGGGGCTCAGACGTAAGTGATGAGTCACTGAATTCTACTGCTGAAA
The DNA here is from genome assembly GCA_003697995.1 of Taxidea taxus jeffersonii. Lineage (NCBI taxonomy): Eukaryota > Metazoa > Chordata > Mammalia > Carnivora > Mustelidae > Taxidea > Taxidea taxus. The sequence goes on from ML110790.1 coordinate 7,761, forward strand.
CCAATACTACACTACATGTTAAGTAAGTAGTATTTAAATAAAAACTAGACACACTAATAAAAAGAAATGTGAGGCCACAGGCTAATTATTTAACTTTCTCATTTGTAAAATGGGGACAAAACTGCCTGTCTTACCAACAGATAATAAACATAGAAATGTTTTGTGAACTGTTAAGTTCTGTTAAGGGAATTAAGGAAAGTGGTTTTGGCATGGCTGATGATGAAGTCCTCTAAACCTACTGGCATTCAGCAAGGGGATGATCTTTTATTCCAGCATGAAGACTAATGAGGGAGTTGAGGCATGGAGCCAGGTGAGGGACACAGAGGCACTTTGGGATATTCCTGGGTGTTCACTACCTACTCCTGAGGCTGGTTCACAGGACACAAGTCCCATAATCTTACCAGAAGGCATCACTGGGCCAAACCTGAGGGCACAACAGGTGCCCCTCCCTCTCTACTGCTATCATTGTTTATTGCTACCTAACTTCCAGGCTGGGAACTTCTAGGCTCTTAGCATGGGGCCTGCCATACAGTGGGAATTCCATGAGGGTTCACAGAATAATTCGATGGGTATGTGAATGAAAGGATCTGTTTTCTTTTTTTTTTTTTTGGATCATGGTCCTTGACTATTTTCTGCACATTTACTTTCATTCTCATACCTCTTCTCTTTCTAAAATACCTTCAAAGCAGTCCACAAACTGGAACTTGGAACCAGCAATACTTGGAGCTAAAAAAACCAGGAACACCTGAGAAAGAACAATATGAATTATTCGTTCCTGAGCCATTTGTGCCTTGGGGGTCAACTTTGGGGAAGGAAGGAGACTCTAGAATTAGTTCCTGGTGATGGGATGGGATGGGATGGGGGCAACAGGCAAAATCTGTGCAGAATCCGTCTGTCTTGACACAACAGTACTGTTCCTTAACTTAAATGTGACTAACGTAACACACCACGCACACACACACACACACACACACACACACGAGAGAGAGAGAGAGAGAGAGAGAGAGAGATTGAGAGAGAGAGATTGAGAGAGAGAGATGTGAACTTTTCCAGCCCTGGGAATTATTGCTTTCTCAAAAAAGACAAGGAACTTACAAAATAAATCTGGTGATGGCTCCCCTTGTTATTAGGGTTGAAACAGGTGATCTGTGTGTTTTCTCAGGGCTTCAATGATTCTAAGCCAGGAAACAGCTTAATTATTTGCTAGGCTCCTTTGTTGCTCCCATAACCTGTTAGGAGTGGTAACAATGACATCGATGAGGAGAGTGCCCTTTCTGTTAGACCTTGCTCTGCACCTCCCCATGCTTCCTTTGACTAATTTTTCACAACAACCCTATAAGGTTGGTTATAACCTCCACCCCATTTTACAGCTGAGGAAACTGAGGTTCTGGGGTTAAGTAATTTCCCCAAGGTAATGCAGTCAGTCACCTTCATTTGAACTATGTTTAAATCCTGATAGTTAACATCCACTCCCTTCTCCACCTCCTGAACCGCCTCCTCCAAAAAGTGTAAAGTCGCCTCTGACTTATTTTCCAAGCAGTTCAAATGAGACCCTTCAAAATACAGATTGTGTGTATTTCCTGGACAAGAAATCCTCCCTCCTCCCCAGTCCTTCCCTTCAAGAGTTTTTTCATACACTCATCACCCCCCAGGGTTCAGCCTGGAGCCTGAGGGAGAAAATGGGACAAGAGAACAATAAAACAAAAGACCTCAAGGCTTCTAAGGGATCATGATTGAAATGCACTTTCCCAGCTACACAAATGTCAGTCTGGTTCTCTTTGTTCTAAAAGTTCTGCTTTCACAAAGCATCAATTTCCCCTAATAATAAGCCTTTTTATTCTTTATCTAATGATGCAGCCTGGTCTTGAGAATTCTTATGATCTCTATTGCTCATCCAGGATGACAGAGACACAGACAATGAATTTCTCACTTCCCTCCTTTTCCTTTTGCCTCATACATGATTTCCCCCCAATGCAAGCAGGGGCTCTGAGGAGTGTCCCCCCATTTCCTCTACCCTGTCACTCTCACCCAGCCATGCACAGCTCCTTGAATTCTCCATACAGCATCATCAGTTCTCTGTCAATAAGCTCATCTCTGCCCCCCCTCCACCAGTGACTCTTGTGTCAGCCGAGTGTGCTATGGGCACTTCCCCATGGCAGAGGACAGTATTTTTGACTGGTTGTATGTTTGAAGTAACATTTGTCACACGTGAGCTGTGTTCCGGACACACTCCGAGAGTTTGAACAGATGACCTCATTTGCTGCTCACGACATTCTGATGAGGTGGGTTCTGGTAGTGACCCCACTGTACAGAGGAGGAAGCTGAGGGACAAGATGTCCAAAGACAAAGCCCTCTAAGTATCTAGATTCTAGAGCCTCTCTTAACCAGTGGATTGGCTTGAGGTTGCCTGGAAATTTCTATGTGAAAGTTGGACAGTGTTGAGAGTAATACTGGCTTCTGAAGTTTTTAGCCCAAAGGACTCTAGAGAATCAAGGTGGACAATAATCTTGGAAGGGTCAAGCTACACAATAACAATAACTATAGGGTTTACAGAACAGCCATAGACCATACGAGATTACCAAAAAAGGACATAAAGCGGGGTACAGGAATGGTAGTGGGAAATGCCCCTGCTCTTTTTTGCCTCTACTGTCCCAACCTACAAGACCTTCTCCCAGTCATCTGTATTGTCCCTTCACTTGTCTCTCATTGTAGCCATTCAAAGATTGGTAGTGGGCCCTTAGGGCATCAGTTCTCAGAGTTTCAGATAGGTCGGTGTCACTCCGAGAGCTTCTCTAAAATGCAGATTCTGGACATTCTGATTCAAGAGGTCTGAGACAGGGGCTCACTGTTTTTCATTCTTAACTAAGCACCTCAGAATATCCTAATGCAGGAAGCTTCCAAGCCACTATTTAAAGTAACCACTGCTTCTTGGATTACAGCCTTAGGAAAAGGAAGCAAGAAGCCTAGTTTTCAGTGGCCTGGCTTTGCCTTGGGTGGCTGTGAGCGGAACTCATCACCACTTGGTTGTTGTTGCCCTTGGCTTTTACCTCTGCTGCTGGGGAGGAGGCAGCTGAGTAGCCCTTTGTCTGGGTCTGCTGTGCTTACTGTAGGAGCTCAGTGGTATTTGTTATTATTTTTTTTAATCCTGACTAGAATCAAGATTTTTATCTTCTGGTCTGAGATCTCCTACCAGGAGGTTTTCTAACCTTTGAATCCCCATTTAGACCTACTGAAATGATCAAGAAAGAGTAGGGAAGAGATACTGCACTCAAGAAAGACGGATGCTTGTTTAGGTGTAGACACAACTGAAGTTGCCTCAAAACCCATTTCCTCTGATTAAATTATGCTGGAAACCTCACCTCTCACAGGAGGCTTTTTTTTCCCAAGAAGAGGAGTGGCCACCCTTCCCATCCCAGATATGATCTCCTGCCAGGCACTCCCAACTATTGTGCTCATTTTGCAGCCGACACATCAGTGTCTTGTTGCCTGTAATCACCATCTCCATCGGGTTAGCAATAAATCTCTGAACAGGTCCTGCAATTCATTATGTGGCTTTTCTCAGTCCATAGCCTGCTTCTAAAACCAGGACTCTTCTGATGTCCACATAGGACTATAGGCTGGAGCAGGTCAGGAGATATCTCTCTCCAGAGGCTAGCATAGTACCTGAAATACACAAGGTGTTCAGTGAATGTTTGTTGATTAAGTGATTATAATTTTATAAATCCACAGTTGTTTTTTGGTTGTTATTTTTCTATGCTTTTCCTTCAAAAAACATTTTTTTAAAATTTTAGTTAGTTAACATACAGTGTAATGTTGGTTTTAGGACTAGAATTCAGTGATTCATCATTTACATATAACACCCAATGGTCAACAGGACAAGTGTCCTCCTTAATAACCATCTACCCCATCCCTCACCCACCTCCCTCTGTCACCCTTCAGTTTGTTCTCTTATTGTTAAGAGTCTCTTATGGTTTGTTTTCTTCCCTCTCTCTTTTTTCCCCATTTCTCATAGGTTCATCGTTTGGTTTCTTTCTCTGACTTATTTCACTTAACATAATACACTCTAGCTCCACCCATGTCGTGCAAATAGCTAGATTTCATTCTTTTTGATGACAGAATAATATTCCTCTGTGTGTGTGTGTGTGTGTGTGTGTGTGTGTGTGTGTATACACCCCATATCTTCGTTTTCCATTCCTCAGTTGATGGACGTTTGGCCTCTTTCCATGGTTTGGCTACTGTACGTGATGGTGGTATAAACATCAGGGAGCGTGTACCCCTTCAAATCTGTATTTTTATATCCTGTGGGTAAATACCTAGTAGTGCAATTGCTGGATTGTAGAGTAGTTCTATTTTTAACTTTTTGTGGAACCTCCATACTGTTTTCCAGAGTGGCTGCACTAGTTTGCATTCCCACACAGGTTGTTTTTTTTTTTTTTTTTGAGGCTGCTGTCCTTAGATGAGACTCTGTGGGGCTGGATAGGTATATGTTCACATAAAGTGTCATAAAATATAATGAGGTAAAAATGAGAAAATTTAAAACATTGTTTTAGTTTTGTCATAGAGCTAAATTTATTCAGTGTAGAAATAATGCCTATTTTGAGCCTGTGTTCTTCCTAATTTGGAGGTATTAAAATTACCGTTATTTTGTGAGGTGACAGTAAGAGATGTGACTATATTGGGTAAACTGACTCCTACCCGGTTCTTTTGAGGAGGCTCCTACATCCCTTGCCTAGATGAGTTGCCTAACTGACTCCAGGTAACTCCAGAAGCAGCCTGCCTAAGCCTGCTCTTCGCCCTTATCTATCCTGACAAACCAGGGAAGCTGATTCTGGCTTTTGCTAGCTTGAGGTATTTCCTCAAATACAGAAAGAATATTTAAAAGATGATGGGTCTAAATGTAGTGTACTCTCCTCATTTGGATCCTGGAACAGAAAAAGAGCACTGGTAAAAAAACTGTTAAAATTCGAACAAAGTGGGGTGCCTGGGTGGCTCAGTGGGTAAAGCCTCTGCTCTCAGCTCAGGTCATGGTCTCCGGGTCCTGGGATCGAGCCCCACGGCAGGCTCTCTGCTCAGCGGGGGGCCTGCTTCTCCCTCTCTCTCTCTGCCTGCCTCTCTGCCTACTTGTGATCTCTGTCTGTCAAATAAATAAATAAAATCTTTAAAAAAGAATGTTTAAAAAAAAATTTGAACAAAGTTTGTAGTTTAGTTAATGGCAATCCGCCAGCGTAAATGTCTTCATTGTGCTGGCTGTACCACGGTTATGTAAGATGTTAACAGGAGAAGCTGGGTGAATAGTATAAGAAGTCTTTGTACTATTTTTGTAACTTTTCTAAGAATTTAAAATTATTCCAAAATAAAAGGTTTATTTAAAAAAGAGAGAGAGAGAGAGAGACATGCTCACAATCTTGGGTGATGAACAATTCAGTTTACCAGAGTTACCTTTTAAAAATGTAAATCAGGGACGCCTGGGTGGCTCAATGGGTTAAGCTGCTGCCTTAGGCTCAGGTCCTGATCTCAGGGTCCTGGGATCGAGTCCCGCATGGGCTCCTTGCTCGGCAGGGAGCCTGCTTCTCTCTCTGCCTCTCTGCCTGTTTGTGTGCTCTCTCTCTCTCTCCTCTCTGACAAATAAATAAATAAAATATTTTAAAAAATGTAAATCAGAGCACAACAGTATCTTTCTTAAACTCTTTCAGTGGCTTCCCATTGCTCTATGGATAAAATCCCAAGTCTGTACCAGGTCCTTGGGAATTGGCCCTGCTTATTTCTCCTCCCTCATCTCCTCTCTGTCTACTCTTTGACCACTTTATTCTACTCATGCTGGCCTTCCTCCAGTTTCTTGATGAGGCCATGCTTGTCCTTGCTTTAGGCCTTTGCCCTGGCTTCTGTCTTGAATGCTCTTCCTCCAGGTCTTCACATGGCTGGCTTGTCTTGATCGTTGGGTGCCTTTGCTGCCCACCCACTATAAAGTAGCTTCCCTGCCTATCCTCTCCTTCATTTCACTCTGCTCTGTGTACTTCTCAACACTTAACACCATCTGTCAAATTATTTAAATGATTTATTTGCTTCTTATTTGTTTACTGTCTTCTCCCCCCCTGGGATATCAGAGGTTTATTGTTCATCACTATATCTTGTCACCTACAGCAATGTCTGGCACATAACAGAAGCTCTGGAATTACTTGCTGAATGAACAAATGAAAGGGCATTTCATCTATGAAGCCTTCCTGACTCCTGGTCAGGGGTAAGAACCCTCGGTTCAGCTTCCATGGCCTCTGGCACTTCTCTTCCCCGTAGCTCTTGCCCCACTGGTTGTAACTGTCCACTGACCTATTTGTCTCCTTTACTAGGCCCTGAGTTCTGGTGGGTAGAATGATGTTACTTACTTTTTTACTTTTAGAGAGGTCATAATGCCTGAGACAACACTGACACCCAACAGTGGTAAAACTTATTAGGGCCCCTGGCTCAGAAACTTGCTGGCCAACTTTGGGAGTTAGAAGTGAACCCTATTTTATTATTTATTTATGTATTTATTTATTTTTGGCAGAGAGGTGGGGGAAAGGGCAAAGGGAGAGAGATAATTTTGAGCAGGCTCCACACTCAGCCCGGAGTCTGATGTGGGGCTTGATCTCACAACCCTGAGTTCACCACCTGAGCTAAAATCAAAAGTCAAATGCTTAACTGCCTGAGCCACCCAGGCATCCCAGAAATGAACCCTTTTAGACAAGACCAGTCACCGATCACTTCACTTATCTTTGTGTTGTCAGGGCCTTGCATTGGAATAACAGTCTATGCATTTTAAATAAATAAAGGAGAGAATGAGACAAAATAGGCTGGTTATGGGATTGGAGGGGGAGTTCAGAAATGGACTCTGAAATTTAGCCAATATCTAAATACTGCCCAGAGTGTACTCTCAAGGGGGGAGTGAATTGGCTGTCTCAACATTCATTCTGTCTTCCTGTGTTTTATCTCTTATCTATTTTCTTATGTCTCTTATCAGTCACATTTTCTCCAGGTAGGGTTTTTCTTGACCATAATGTCTTCATCTCATTTCAGTCTTTCTTTCCTCCTACCTCCTTTCTGTTACTAAGCCAGGTCTTTTCCAAACTGTAAACCCACAGTGGCTACTTTGGCTTCCCTAGCAACCTCACTCAGCCATCACCACAATGTGCAGGGGACACTCATGGGAAGAAACAACCTCTTCCCTTGATGAAGTGTCAGCCTTTCATCTTTCTCTGATTTAAGCAAGACATGCCAGAGAACCTTGGAAAAAATATATATAAAAAATATATATAACTAAAAATATAACTTGGAGCTAGACTGAATGGCTTTCATAACCCTTTTCTAGACATATAGGTGGCCAGTAGACAGATGAAAAGATGCTGAACATCGTTTATCATCAGGGAAATGCAAATCAAAACCACAGTAAGATGTCATCTTATATTTGTCATAATGGCTACAATAAAAAACACAAGAAATAACAGGTGTTGGCAAAGATATGGAGAAAAAGGAGCCCTCATGCCCTGTTGGTGGGAATGTAATCTGGTGCAACCACTGTGGAAAACAGTATAGAGTTTCCTTAAAAAAAAAAAACTTGCAAGTAGAATTACTGTGTGATCCAGTAATTCCACTACTGGGTATTTACCCAAGATAGTTGTACCCCTATGTTTATTGCATTATTATTTACAGTAGCCAAATTATAGCATCTTAAGTGTCCACTGACAGATGATGGATAAAAAACATTACACACACACATACACACACACTGGAATGTTCTTTGGCCGTAAAAAGAATGAAATCTTGCCATTTGCAACAACATGCATAGGTCGACTCAGAGTGTATAATGCTAAGTGAGTAAGTCAGAGCAAGATAAATACCAGATGATTTCATTCATATATGGAATTTAAGAAACAAATGAACCAGGAAGAAAAAAAAGGATAGAAAAAAACAAACTCTTCAATACAGAGAACACAGTGGTAATTACCAGAGGGGAGGTGGGTGGACAGATAGGAGAAGCAGATAAAGGGGAGTGAGCGTATACTTATCTTGATGAGCACTCAGAAATGTCTGGAATTTTGAGTCATTATATTGTACACGTGAAACTAATATAACACTGTATGTTGATTATACTTCAATAAAAAAAAACAAAGCTGTTTTGTAATAAGTGAGTGATTTGGGGCAGGAAGTTTAATCTCCCAGAGCCTTGGTTTCCTCATCCACAGAATGGGAATATGGCTGTTGATGGACACGTGTGTACATGCATACACCCCCCCGCCCCCCGTGCCACACACGTATCACACGGCTTACTTTCTTGTCCTTTCAATATTAGCTTAAATCTTACCTGCTTTCTCTAAAGTAGATGCCTTGGTCTCAGCCATGGCACGTCTTAAAATTTATAATGAATTGACTGATATGTGTTTCATGTCATTTTCCCCATTAGAGTATAATAAGAAGTATAGTTATCATCAGCATTGTATGCAAGGCTTTGCAACAGAGGTTAGAATAGAGGTGGTAAATTATTATGTCATTATTAATCCACTGTTTTGTATGGGCAGTGGAGAAATTATTGCAACGAAGGAAAATACACATTTCTGGGCAACAAGATCGTCTTTGCTTGGCTAATGGAGAGACTAGATTCACAAAGGTCAAGCCGTGGTCTGGGGGTGCTGACCAAGAGGATCTTTTCTTCCAGTGAGAGCATGTGTTTCAGTGGCTGTCAATTTATGATCAGCCCCCGAGTTTGAGAAGATGAAGTTTCTTGGATATCTCTTGCCCTCCAGTCTGCTTGTGTAGTTTCGATTTATTTTAGTAATGAATTCAGTTGGCATTTTCCCTCTGGAGCCCTGTTATTAAAACAAACTTGACAGAGACTCTGCTTGCAGGTACAGCAGCGTAGGAATGAAATGAACTCCTATGTACAATATGAGTCTCAATATTGGTTCAGCCTTGGTATGACACTTAGAGTGAGTGAGAGCAGTGGGAATCTCATTAATCCTCACAATTTAGCACCAGCCTCCAGGAGAGGAGAAAATCTTGTCTGATTGTAGTGTCCTGTTAGCCTTGTAAATTCACAGGAAAGGGCAATAAAAGGAGCAGGAGTATTTTCCCCAACTCTTTGGTCATTTGCTCATGAATCTAAGACAGAAGACTAACTGAAAGGGATTTATACATAAAATGAAATTGTAGTGAGAAGACTCAGATAGCTGGAGAGAATTGTTATCAGTTATTCATTTATCTTTCACTTACTGAGCATCTACTATGTGCTAGGCACTATTCCAGGCACTACGCATGGAAACCTTAAGAAGCCATTCAAAATCCTTGCCCCCAAGGAGCTTACATTCTGGTAGGAAGAGATAGACAACAACCGAATGAGAAAGTTAATTCGTAACTTCTGTAAAGAAAATAAACCAGGGTAATGTCAATAGGACTCTCAGATGGGAGTAGTGGGAACTTTTAGGTTAATAGGGAAAAATTCTCTGGAAATGTGACATGGGAATGAAAAATGGATTTTTGGATGGAAGCAGCTACAGAGATGGAAGTTAATAGCATGCCTGCTAAGGAACACAATGGGAGGAAGCCTTGTGCCTGGAATGAGTTCAGCATTAAGGAGAAAAAAAACCCCGCAATCCTTTCCAAATGCTAAAATACAAATAATTACACTTCCCCATTCTTAACTACTTATTAGTGATGTTTATTATTTAACAGCGACATAATCCTGGACAAGTTATTCATTCACTTTAATCTGATAGCTATTACATGACAGTTATAAAGTCTGTATACCTTCATGGTCTTCTTGCAAGAATTATACATGATAGCAATAAAGGTTAGTGACTATTGAGTTTTTATTGTGTGCTGGGCACAGCGCTAAGTGCTTCACCCATAATATAGCATTTACTCTTCTGGATAACTTTATTAAAAAAATAAGAAGTGCTATAATCTCTGTTTTGCAGATGAGGAAACTGAGTGCACAAATGGTGAGTAATTTGCTTGTGGTCATTCAGAGTTGGGATTTGAATCCATGCTCTTTTCTTCCAAATCTCTCAGCCTTACCCTAGATATCTTCTGGATGTGGAAGCCTTACAATAGTGCCCATTGGGTGCCTAGCCCAGTGTTTGCAAGTGGTAGCTCTCAGGGCTTCTAGTTCCATTGTTACTACGCACATTGTCTTTCTTCCATTTACAACAGAATGATTGATTTTAGACCCTGCATTTTAGAATGTGCCTTTCAGAAGTCAGGGATTTCCCATAGAGCTGGAGCTGGAAGCCAGATCTTCTGATTCCTAATCCCTAGGTCTTTTTTCTGTAGTGTGTCTCCCCGGAGTTTTTGCTTATTATAATTAAGCCTATTTTGAAAGGAACCCTCAGAAATACACCCTGAATTTGCTTTAGTAGATCCAGCTGTTTGCAAAACAATAGGTTCAATTTTCTTCTTTAATACTGCTTCTATTAACATTTAAAAGATCCCTCCGTATTCATTGTTCCTGTTTTAAGCTGAAAAATCATCAGAGCATTTCAGTATTCATCAGCTGATAAAACCTACCAGGTTTCTGAACCGACACCTACTCTGCCCCCTGTTGCCCAGGCGCTACTCTCTGTGCCTGTCTTGCTCCTCCTTGTGTACGGTCCCCGGAATTTCAGGTTTCCCTGAGACCTCTTTGCTGGGGAAGTTTGTTCCTGGTAAGTAAGTTTGTTTCTCGTTTTTGGCATGTGGTCATTCATATTCTCTTGGATTTTTAGACTGGAATTTTAAACTTGAAATATTTTCTTCAAAAAAAATTCTTGGATAGGATTGTTGGAATATAGAATCTACCTCTGAGGCTTGAAGAAAACACATCTGAGCTCTCTGCCTTGCCAGGCAATTACAGTTATAAATGGAAAGAGGACATGACAGAGGAAAAGTAAGGCAGAAGGGGTATATCTCTCCCCTTCTTATCCATGAGGCTAAAGCTTCTTCTGATCTTTCTTTGAGAATGGTGCTGATGTATATACCTCCAAATCAGGTGTCTTTGGACTTCAGACATCTTTTCCATGTCTACACTTAAAAGTCAAACAGGCAACTCAAATTTAATGTGTTGAAGACAGACTCCTGACTTTCATCCCCAGACTTGTTCTTCTCTCAGTATCTCTGTACCTATTGATAGCAAATCTGTGCTCAAATAAAAATGTTCGTGTCTTCTCCAATTTTCCTTGTCTTATATGACCCTGTGTCCAATTCATCAGCAACACCTGTTGACCTTCACTTTCAGAATAGATTCAGAAGCTGACCATGTTTCACCACCCTCACAGCTGCCACCAGGGACCAAGCTACCATCCTCTTTCCTGATTTCTGTGGTCTCTCTCTTTTTTTTTTAAAGGTAGCTTTCTTTATTTTTTTTTAATTATTATTTTTATTTTTTATAACTTTTTTTTTTAAAGATTTTATCTATCTATTCGACAGAGAGAGATCACAATTGGGCAGAGAGGCAGGTAGAGAGAGGGGGGTGAGGGGAAGCAGGCTCCTTGCTGAGCAGAGAGCCCCATGTGGGGCTCGATCCCAGGACCCTGAGATCATGACCCGAGCTGAAGGCAGAGGCTTTAACCCACTGAGCCACCCAGGCGCCTCCCCCCCCCTTTTTTAAAGATTCCATCCATCCATATGACAGGGAGAGATCACAAGTAGGCAAAGAGGCAGGCAGAGAGAGAGAGAGAGAGGGAAGCAGGCTCCCTGCCGAGCAGATAGCCCGACTCGGGACTCAATCTCAGGACCCTGAGATCGTGACCTGAGCCAAAGGCAGAGGCTTAACCCACTGAGCCACCCAGGTGCCCAGATTTCTGTGGTCTCTTAACTGGACTTTTGCTTTCACTCATGCCTTCCTTCTTGATACTTTTATGATAGCCACAGGGATCCTTTTAAATCTGCATTGGTGTATCCCCCACCTTTGCTCAAAACACTCCAATGGCTTCCTGTCTCTGGAAAGTTAATGGGCACCTGGTTGGCTTAATTGGTTAAGCATCTGCCTTCAACTCAGATTGCGATCCCAGGGTTCTGGGATCCAGCCCTGTTTTGGGCTCTCCACTGAGCCAGGAGTCTGCTTCTCCCTCTCTTTCTGTGATCTCTCTCATTTTCATTCTTTCTCAAATAAATAAATAAAATCTTTAAAAGAAAAAAAAAAAAGGAATGAAAGTTAAATCCTTAAAATGACCTATGAAGCCCTCTAGGATCCCGCCTCTCCCCATTATAATTGTAATCTCATCTAATCTACCCCCTCATCCATTCCAGAATGTAAGTTCTATGAGGGAGGAATATTTGTCTGATTTTTCACTCTATTTCTGGTGCCAACAATAGTACCTGGCACAAAGTAGGCACTTGGGCATATTTTTCAAATGAATGAATGAATGTTAAGAGATGACTGTAGTGCCCAACTCTGTTAAGTCAGGAATCATTTCATTACAAACAGAAAATCAATTCAAGTTGAATGTGGTTGGATCACTTCTAATGTGACTGGAAGTTCAGGGATGCATTACTTTATAGTAGCTCTATGCAGGAACTCAAATGAAGCCATTGGTCATTGACTCCCTTTGTCCACCGTCTGTTTTTCTTCCCTTTTAGTTTTATTCTCAGGCAGGCTTTCTTGGTCACCATAAACTTCAGCATTACATAATACTACATTAATAATCCCAATGGGGACAAGTCCAGGAGACAATCTCATTGGCCCAGGTTGAATCAGATGCCTCTTTCTGAACTGGTCACTGTGATCCAGGGTGATGAAATGCTTCCATTGGCCAAGCTGATTCATCTAACCACCCCTCGAGTAGAACATGAGAGTACGGGTATTCTATACACCTAAGAAGTATCTAAGAACTGTTTGTGAAATGGATGAACAACAAACTGAATTGAATTAAACTTATAGTTTGTCATTTTTCATCATCACCATGATATGTTTATTTGAATAGCATATCTATTTGTAGAGTATGTTTGGATTTATAAAATATTCTGAGGCCTTTCATCTTACTTACTTTTCATAATGATACTCTGAACTGGATATTATCTCTGTTTTAAGAATAAAGAAGCTGAATCTCAGAACTTTCTGGTCATGCAGTGGTAAGGACAAGAATTCAATATAGGGCTTTAAAAAAATTGTTTTAACTGCTGGTGGGAATGCAAGCTGGTGCAGCCACTCTGGAAAACAGTATGGAATTCCTCCAAAAGTTAAAAATAGAGCTACCCTATGACCCAGCAATTGTACTACTAGGTATTTATCCAAAGGATATAAAAATAGTGATTTGAAGGGGCACATGCACCCCAATATTTATAGTAGGAATATCCACAATAGCCAAACTATGGAAAGAACCTAGATGTCCAATGGCAGATGAACAGATAGAGAAAATGTGGTGTGCGTATATGTGTGTGTGTGTGTGTGTGTGTATATATATATATATGTATATATATATATATATAAAGGGAAGGAAAAATAAAGTAAGATAAAAACAGACATAGGCAAACCATAAGAGGCTCTTAACCACAGGAAGCAAACTGAGGGTGGCTGGAGGGGAAGGGTTTGGGGGATGGGGTAGCTGGGCGATGGGCATTAAGGAGGACACGTGATGTGATGAGCACTGGGTGTTACATGCAACTGATGAATTACTAAATTCTACTCCTGAAACTTAATAATATACTATATGTTAACTAAAATGAATTTAAATAAAAAAATTTTTTAAATTGTGCTAAGATTTGTTTATTTTTAATTGAAGTATGGTTGACATTAGTTTCAGGGGTACAACATAGTGATTTGACAATTATATACATTATGAAGTGCTAAATCCAAGTGCAGTCACCATATAAGTTTATTATAATATTATTGACTATATTCCTTATGCTGCACTTTCCATGAATTCAGATCTTTTAACTCTGTATTAATCACGAGTCTTTTGGCAACAAGTGGCAGTAATTCGAACCAGTGTAACTACAAAAGGAAATGTATTGGTTAATTAGTGACCCCCCAAAGAACTATGTGTTTTGGTATTCATGCTGTTGTATCATGCCATCCCTCTGAGACCGGGCTTGGATGTGTGGTGGGACTTTAGCAAGCATGATGTAAACAGAAGCTTGATTAGTTGCTGGCAAGTTGAAACTTATCTGCTTGGAATGCTCCCTTTTGGAACCCAGCTGGCATGCCCTAAGAAGCCCAGGCCACATGGAGAGACCATGGGGAAGGGGTGAGATTCTCAGTCAGCAGTCACAGGGGTGCCTTCAGCTTCGACCCGGCACCAGCAATCACAATGAGTGAGCATGCCAGGTGTGATCCTGGTTGCTCCAGCTCCATCCAACCTCCCCATGACTGAAAGCCATACTTACAGAACCATGACAGAGAATAAAGTGGTTGTCACTTAAAGGTATTAAGTTTCAGGGCATTTTGGTCTTCAGCAATAGGTAACAGAAAGAATGACACGAGTATCTTTGAGTTTACCTGCTCAACCTTGAACTTCACTGTGGCCAGAGAGGTGGGGTCTTGTGCCTCCTGCAAGAACCACATGAAGCAGGGGGAGGAGTTCCTCAAAAATCCTTCCGCCATTGGGAAATTGTGCAGAACAGACAAAAATTGTAGCTACCAGAGCCAGGTAGAGCCTGGGAAAAGCCAACATAGCTCCTCAGGGGGTCAGGCAAGAATCAGAGATTGTCAGAGTTAACAAGTTCAAGTCCAGCTGTTTCATTTTACACATAGCGGAGTTAAGGCCGAAAGACCATTTCCAGGGTCAAGATCCATCAGTTGTCAGGCCAGAACCACAATGTCCTGGCTCCTACTCTAGGCCTCCTCCTTTTACTCTGTTTGCTCAGCAGTGATGATTCTTGGAGTGGGGTGATTGTGGGGTTTGCCTGTGTGAGTGTTTCTGGGAGTTTGACCTGGGTGGGATAGAGGGGCCTTGGGCTGGGTGGGGGTGGAAGGATTGATGTAATCCTCCCAGAGTTTTGTTTTCAGCACCTAATGACCCTCTGGGCAGAGACCCATGTTCACATACAAATCAGCTACCTGGATTCAGAGTTAGACCTAACTCAGCTCCAGCCACATGTACTCTTTGGCCTTTGACACAATTGATTGTTAAACCAAGCAGCCTAGGACACATCTCTGAAGTGTTGTAGAAATTTTCATTGGGGAAGAATACTTACAGGCAACATTTGAGATCTTGGGCTTCATGTAATGCCCTGCTTGATGAGAATTTGTAGCTCTTTAGACAATTTAAGAGCAATTTTTGTGAAATTTCCCAGGACATTTTGTTTCCTCAGGCAAAAAATGGCTTTTGCTGCATGAACAACAGTTGCACATCTACTCCAGAGAGAGGCAATCAACTGTGGCCTCTGGCAAATCAATAAATATGGGTAGGAAATCAGATTCTTCATGTTCGCTCTATCCACCATTCTCTTCCTTCCCATCTTGTCATCACTGCTAGAGAGAGAGTTGTAGGATGTTCATTCTGAGAGAGAATTTAGAGTTTATTTAGGCAACTGACATTTTTAGAGATGAAATCGAAACCCAGAGAGTACTAAGGGCTTGTACCAGTCACACAGTAATTCCATGGATTGAGTTGGGATAAGAGTTCTCATCTTTTGACTCTAAGGCAAAACTCCTGTGGCCCTGAAATCTTTCATTGCCTTCAGGGATAGCTCTAACACTGGGTAGGGAAGAGGTTTTGAGGAAGGGAGATAGGGAGGGTGCTGAGTGTCAAAGGAAACTGATTTATAACGGTGGGACCTCAAGGAGTGAACAGAGTGCTCTAGATTTCACCAGTAGAGACTCTGGACTTTACTGCCAGTGTTTAGCCACAAACGATACCTGGATCTAAAATCCTTAAGAGCTTTCTTTCTCTCTTTTTTTTAAAAATTGAAGTATATTTAATATGCAGTATTATATTTAATCTGTAAGAGATTTTTATACTCATAAGTCCCTCTAGAACATTAGCCAGGCCATGTCTCATTTTCTCAGGGTCTTGACCCACTTGTCTGAGATTCAGAGAGGTTAAGCAATTTACCCAAGATCACCCAGGGAGATGGAGTTAACTCTAAAACCTGTGTCATTTGCATTATCCTGCACTGCCTTTTTGGGGCTAGGCATAATCTTTACTGTAAAGGGAATTGCTTGTGCTAGAAAAAAAAATCACAGGAATAATATAGGAGCTTATTTATATTTACATGATGCATAGTATAGCTCCTTGAGGATGTGGGCTCCAGGGTCAGATAATCCAGGTAAAATCTAAGTTCCATCACTTACTGTGTGATCACGGGGGAACATCCAGTCCCTCCAAGGAATATTTTAATATAAATGGAGTTATATACACATATGTGTTTGTATACATGTGCCTGTATGTATATATTATAATTTCATTTTGTTTAAAAAACACCAAAGTGGGGCATCTGGGTGGCTCACTTGGTTAAGCTTCTGCCTTTGACTCAGCTCATCAGAGGGTCCGGGGGTCCAGCCCCGCCTTGGGCTCCCTGCTCAGCAGGAGCGTGCTTCTCCCTCTTCCTGCAGCTCCCCTTGCTTGTACTCTCTCTCTGAGTCAAATAATGAATAAAATCTTAAAAAAGAAGAAATAAAAACACACCAAAGCATCTAGTTGTATTTGAGCACATATGTATATAAATGCATAAAATGTTGGAAAGTCCATATTCTAGACTTATAGTGATAGTTACTTATTTTGGGAGAGCAAAGCAGACCCTTTGTTTTATTCCTTATAGCTCACTAATTTTTATTTTTATTTTTATTTTTCTTTATTTAAAATATTTTATTTATTTATTTGACACAGAGAGAGAGATCACAAGTAGACAGAGCAGCAGGCAGAGGGGGCGGGGGAAGCAGGATCCCTACTGAGCAGAGAGCCCGATGCAGGGCTCAATCCCAGGACCCTGAGATCACGACCTGAGCCAAAGGCAGAGGCTCAACCCACTGAGCCACCCAGGCGCCCCTATACCTCACTAATTTTTAAATTTTATCCTACAAGAGGCTGTTTTCATGCATCCCCTGTGTTAAGTTTTTATATAGATTTTCTAAGTTGTTGTAAATTTTGAAAAAAATACATATGTGCAGAAAATATGGCACTCTTGTTCCATTTTCCTAGATCAGCTAAACCAGAAAAACTTACCAGCGGAGAGGTCTGAAGCCGGTGGGGAGTGTCTCTGACCAGCCACTCATTCTTGTCCACTTGACCTGATTTTTACCTCCAAGACCCACATCCAGTACTTTCCCATAAAGACGGCCAACGGCTTGGGAGCACAGCCATGGTTGTTTGGTCACTTCCATAGCCTTATCTTTTACAAGCACAGGACTTTCCATCTTGGTGGTGTAAAATACCTATTTCTTTAACTGAAGCAGCCCTTTCCTGACCCACATTCTTTCCTCCCGGGTTCAGGGGTGCAGCCTCAGTTCGCTTCCCTTCCTGCAGGTGGCAGTCCTCATCGGCTGGAACTAGCCACACTTCCTGGAGCAGTGATTGTCAGGCCTGTGCTTTCACTAACACTTGTGCCCTGACAGCCCTTTACTGTTCTGGAATGAAACTGGTCAATTAAATAATCCACCTAGAAATAGAATTTCAAAAACCAACACAACACCCTTGTTCTTGAAAAATCTTAAGTATAAATAGGAAGAATGGGAAAGCAATTGATAAGGAAATACTAGGTATTGTCATAGCTAATGCTTGGGTGTGATTTCCCTAGGAGATGTGATGAAGTGGTCAGATACTCTGCCCCTGTCTAGGACCCTTGGGAATGCGACAGCTCCCCATGCTTTCTGAGGGAGGACCAGCTTTTCAGTCTGTGAAGTGATTTTCTAAAACGGTAGACTAAAATAAAGTACAAACTTCCCTTAGTTTATATGAATTTTTGATCTCCTCAAATGTATTGTGTATTAAAGCCATGCTCCCCGCTCACACCAACAAACACACAAACAAACAGTTCTAGATTCAGATGACTACCAACAGGTGTTTTACCCATGTGAGCTGCTGCGGTGTGGGTCAGTTTTCCTTTGGGCAGGACTGCCCTTCATATTGCAGAATGTTCTGAATCCCTGGCCTCCCACCCACTAAATATCTGCGGTGTTTATTCATTGTGAGTGCAGTACTAGGAAATAAATGTTTCCATCCATTTCCAGAGTGCCCCTAAGGGGGCACTCCTGGTGCCCTTAAGAACTGCAGCACTAGCTGTGCCACCTAATAGGGTAGTTGCGAGTCACACGTTTCTACTCAGTCCTGAAATGGGGCTAGTACGACTAAAGAATGAAGCTTTTAATTTAATTTACTTTACACAGTTTAAAACTAATGCTCGATTCAGTTCCTGGGAAACTTTTAAGTATGATTAGACTAGCTCGATTGGGTATGGGAATCTACCTTGTCTCCTGTAAGTTTCCTGAAATCTGAATACAGATCAAATATTTTTTTTTAAAGATTTTATTTATTTATTTGACACAGAGAGATCACAAGTAGGCAGAGAGGCAGGCAGAGAGAGGGGGAAGCAGGCTCCCTGCTGAGCAGAGAGCCCAATGCGGGGCTCGATCCCAGGACCCTGAGACCATGACCCGAGCCTAAGGCAGAGACTTAACCCACTGAGCTGCCCAGGCGCCCCCAGATCAAATATTTCTTTTCTTTTTTTTTTCTTTAAGCTTTTTAATTTAAACATATAATGTAACCCCACCACCCTCTCCCAACCCCCCCCCCCGCCCCCCTCAGTTTGTTTTATGACATTAAGAGTCTCTTTTGGTTTGTCTCCCTCCCGATCCCATCTTGTTTCATTTTTTCTTTTCCTACCACCTTAACCCCCACCTCCATTGCATCTCCACTTCCTCGTATCAGGGATATCATGTGATAGTTGTCTTTCCCCGATTGACTTATTTCGCTAAGCATAATACGCTCTAGTTCCGTCCATGTCGTTGCAAATGGTAAGATTTCATTTCTTTTGATGGCTGCATAGTAGTCCATTGTATATATATACCACCTCTTCTTTATCCATTCATCTGTTGATGGACATCTAGGTTCTTTCCATAACTTGGCTATTGTGGGCATTGCTGCTATAAACATTCGGGTACACGTGCCCCTTTGGATCACTACATTTGTATCTTTAGGGTAAATACCCAGTAGTGCAATCGCTGGGTCATAAGGTAGCTCTATTTTCAATTTTTTGAGGAACCACCATGCTGTTTTCCAGAGTGGTTGCACCAGCTTGCATTCCCACCAGCAGTGTAGGAGGGTTCCCCTTTCTCCACATCCTTGCCAGCATCTGTCATTTCCTGACTTGTTCATTTTAGCCATTCTGACTGGTGTGAGGTGGTATCTCATTGTGGTTTTGATTTGTATTTCCCTGATGCCCAGTGATGTGGAGCACTTTTTCATGTGTCTGTTGGCCATCTGGATGTCTTCTTTGCAGAAATGTCTGTTCATGTCCTCTGCCCATTTCTTGATTGGATTATTTGTTCTTTGGGTGTTGAGTTTGCCAAGCTCTTTATAGATTTTGGATACTAGCCCTTTATCTGATATGTCGTTTGCAAATATCTTCTCCCACTCTGTCAGTAGTCTTTTGGTTTTGTTGACTGTTTCCTTTGCTGTGCAAAGATCAAATATTTCTAATAGGAAGCTACAGGACTAATTGGGATGCTCTGAGTGTAAAATATTAGAAGGATCTGAAGATTTAGTAAGCCAAAAGAATGTAGACTATGTTATAAACAACCATTCTTAGATTAGATTATGTGTATGAATGATAGAAGTTTAGATTTCTTGAATTTGAGGTTATTAAAAGGAATTTCATTTGTTTCTTTTTGCTCTTAATGTTGCTGCTGGAAAACTTAGAACTACATACGCAGATCACATTAAATTTCTGTTGGAAAGTGTTGGGATAGAGAAAAATCAGGGCCATTTTGCTGCCTCTGAGATCCCTTCTTGCTTTTTGTCTGGTAGCAATGCATAATGAGTCAGAAGTGAGAGAGGAGTTAGAAATATCAGTGCCCTATTCTCTAGCTGGCAAACCAGGGGCTGCAGAGACAGGGTCTTTGCAGTGGTAGCATAACCCCAAGTGATTATTATGTTTTAATGAAGCCCCAGATTTTGGCTTGTGGTTTCTGGCAGGGTTGATGTTGTTCCACTACATGCACTCTCCATTTGGTCCTCTGGGAACCTTCCCTTTACATTCTGACGTGGAGGTTTTGGCCTGTGATGCAAAGCCTGGTGCCAGTTCTACTCAGAGGCAATGAGGAAAAAGCATTTCAAAGTACATGGAAGATGGCCTATCGCTCCCTTCCAGGGATTTACAGAAAATATAGGCGGTTAAATTTCAAAGCACACTGTGGGTTCTCCTCTGAGGCAAACCTAGAGAAGTGGCCACACAGGCAGCTCTGTTCCATTCCAGCCACAGAGAGGACTCGCTTATCATATACGCAGAAGTCTGTTAAGCGTTTTAGATTATGACTACACTAGATAAAATAATTTTATGTTCCACTTTTAAGGAACTGACTTCTTTCCCCTGCATTGGTCAGTTTGGTGAGGTGAGAGAAGCCAAAATGCCGGGAAGCTTGCACTTCAGGGTCAGACCGAGCTGAGAATAACAACTGTCAGATTTCATGGCTGTGGAACTGTGGACAGATAACCTAACCTCTCTGAGCTTCAGTTTCCAGTTTTCCTATCTGAAATACCTCTTTCATATATAGCAAACACTCAGTAAGCTGTAACTGTTGTTCACTACAAAGAAGTGAGAGTGGGAGATGAGAATTTTTAAGTAGAAAAGCATCTTAGAACAGCATCTCCGAGACTATATTCCTCAGAACACTGGTCCCATGAAGTAGAATTCCAACAAGAAAGGGTTTTGTGGCCACTACATTTTGGAAATGATATCTCTGTCAGTGGAGTCTGATAAAGTACATTAGCATAGTTAACATTCTGAGAGGTCCTGCAGTAGAGCAATCAGTTTAACTTGGCTGAACCCAGCCTCTCCTAAACTTATTTTATTAGGTTTTTTGTTCCCCTCCAAGGAATAACTGTTAGCTCTGTGAAGCATACTTTAGGAAATAATGGTGTGAGAGAACATGTCTGACTTCATCAGAACTTCTTGATCCTTCTTGGATGGGATGGTCTCTGTCAGATTGTCCTGTGACATGGGGGGTTGGGTGGGACAAATGGGACAAGTCATCAGACTCTATCCCATGTCACCTAGGTCCATAATGAAAAAACCCATCACTGAGGGATCTTAGACCACCTTAGGGGGAAAAAATAGTGATGTGAAATACAGGTGCTTGAAGCATTGCCTTGAAAATTTCTAATTTGGTTGGTGGTAGAGCAGAGGGAACTATAAGCTAGATATAAAGTCCCATGAACACTCAGTTCTCTGCAAATGACCAATAGCTATCATAATCTTCTGCGATAACAGTATTTCAGAAGAGTTTCAAAATGCCAGACTGAGGTTTAAATACACACACACACACACACACACACACACACACACACACTCATGCATACACATACACACATGCACACACACACACTCTGAGTAGTTATGTAGGAACAGATTAAAAGGATATGTTTAATTTATAAGCGCTACTCTGATTAGAAATGATAGATGTGGAAAGATTGCTAAAGGATAATGTTCATATTCAATTTGCAGTAATTACACATGCCTTTCATCAAGACACGTATCTAATGTAATCTCCCAAATCCCAAAGTACACATAAAAATAAAGTCCAGTAAATGACATCAGACAGGAGAGGATAAAAATTATACTCCTAGGAAGATGCAGAATACACTGGGGTCTAAATCAGAATGGATAGAAGTAGACCTAGATATATATATATATATTTTTTTTTATTTGTCAGAGAGAGTGAGCACAGGCAGACAGAGTGGCAGGCAGAGGCAGAGAGAGAAGCAGGCTCCCTGCCGAGCAAGGAGCCCGATGCAGGACTGGATCTCAGGACGCTGGGATCGTGACCTGAGCCGAAGACAGTCACTTAACCAACTGAGCCACCCAGGCGTCCCAGACCTAGATATTTTTGAAAATTTTTGTAAGAGCATTATTGCCCCCAAATTTTATTTTAAATCATGTTAGAGTAGTATAAGAAGCAACCACTAAGAATTGTAGAAATTTTTTCAATTTTGTTTTACTTCACATACATGCATTATATATTTAAATATAAATATATATTGGGGGATAAACTTGTTCACAATAAACTGCAGACTTTGTGACACCCCTTCTTAAATATTTCAACCTATGTCTCTTACAAAAAGGACATTTTCCCACAAAATCACATGGCATTATTCTGCCAACAATTCTCTAGTTCCATGTGACACCAACTCTAGAGTCAGATTTCAGGAACAGTCATGGTTCATATATTACATTTGGTTATATCTCTTTAAATCTAGAATAATCCTCTCATCCCAACATTTTTTTCCCAGTGTATTTATTTTGTGGTGAGACTAGTAATCTTGTAGGATGTCCCACATTCATGGCTTTGTTATCTCTTGGGGTCATTTATCTCATTCTTCTATTTCCTGTGCTTCTTGGAAACTAAAAGCTAGGTTGAAATTCAGGATTAGTAAACTTTTAACTATACCTCGTCAGTGGGGTGATTATTTATTCCCATTTTCCTTCTGCACCATTGTAACCATAAATAGTGCCATTCACCGTCAAGGATGTCCTAGTTTGAACACCTCACCGGCAAATGAAGCATCACATTAGGAGGCTCAGACTATCAGTCTATCCTGTGAGTAGGGACACCAAGACTAATCACTTGGTTAGGTCTCCATCACTTAGCTTTTAAGAAGTAATGATCCCCATTATAAGATTGTAAATTAATTGATTTTATTATGTAAGTCATGTCTCCTTTCAATAACCAATCAAAATTTTCTACCAAATGGGCACAATCCTGAGTAAATGATTCTACCTTAAATTGGACTTCAAGTCACTCCTTTTTGTATTAATATGTTATGGAAATATACTTTTTATTAAAAAAATTTTCTATTGTTTGAATTCAACCAGAGGGAAAATGGCAGAAGGTTGAAGATTTAGTTTTCTCCAGCTATTTGCATAAAGTCGTCTGTATTTTAAGAGTCCTAACCAAAGTCACCTCTCCCAGGTCTCTCTCTTTGGTGCCTGGTTGAGAGAGGGAGGTAAATTTCACATTGTTCTTTCTTTCCAAATTTGGATTGGTGGGAAGAAAAAAAGTTATCAATTTTTTTCTCTCCCAGGGATAGCTTTTGCCTCTTGTTTTCCTCATTTTGTGTCCTGAGAACTTGGCTTGGCAACTGTCAGGTTATAGCTCCCAGAAATATGGTTGGTGTGGTCAACAGAAATGTGGTTGTACTCTTTTTAGAGCTAGAGTCCTACTGACTTTTTCCAGCTCTCAGGGAAAATGTCTCAGTCTTTCTTTTGGTTATCTTTGCCACCCAGTGGCTCTGGCTTTTTGGGAGGGTAGTTTCATTTGCACACTTTTTGGGGAGGGACCCCTTTTGTGTCAATGGAATTGTTAAATACTGCAGGGAATATTTACTCTTTGTCTTGGCTAAAACTCGACAAGATATTTGAAAGGTGTTTTGTTGTTGTCATTGTTTTTGTTGTTTTTAAGTGGCTCTATGGTCAGAAGTTCAGAGGTTGGCCAAATCGGAAGCTAATACTCAGAGCCTGATAGGAACTTTTTTTTTTTTAAGATTTTATTTATTTATTTGATAGAGATCACAAGTAGGCAGAGAGGCAGACAGAGAGAGAGGGGAAACAGGCTCCCCGCTGAGTAGAGAGCCCAATACGGGGCTCGATTCCAGGACCCTGAGATCATGACCTGAGCGGAAGGCAGAGGCTTTAACCCACTGAGCCATTCAGGTGCCCCTGATAGGAACTTTGTAAAAGGCCTTCTCTCCTAAGCTAAAATGAAACTGTGTATCCAGGGGGAAAGCACAACATTCTGAAGCCATTATGGAAGGAGTTACTAAAACATTCTAAAGAAACACAGCTCTAAATCTAGAACAGGGGAATCTTTTGATTTCTATCCTAGTTGAAGATCTGCCTGATAAAAAGCAGCAAATTGAGGATAATGTAGTCAGATGGCTGGGTCAGCCTCTTGAAGTGATGCAAGTTGCAACCCAATTCTTCGAGGAGTCAAGAACAACTGTATTTATCTTACAAATCAAGTCATTACAAGAACAGAAATTTGGCTCTAGAAACAAGGCAAAACCCACCTATCCTTTTTATTAACACCAGAACCTCCCCTATTTATCTCAAAAGTCTTTCAGATATTGTAGAAGATACGGATTTAGGAGGAAAAAACCCCACCATTCTTGAAGAAATTTACATCCTTTTCTTTGCCTTTGGGTTGTAAATGTTCTACCTGTCTCCTCTAGGAAATCAGAGTGCTCTCTTGAAATGTGAACTTCAGGGAGGTAAATCTGATCAGGAGGGAAAAAAAGACAGTAATTTGGAAATTAGGCAAATAAAAAATCTTAGAAGTCTTTTCCACAAATATTAGTAAAGTTTTAGCCACCCAAGAGATAAAACCTTTACTTATTCTATCTGCTAGAGACACAATTTAGACCCAGCTGTTCTTTTATAAACTAGTGAATTTTGCATGATCATATCTGTCTTATGGCTAATGTTTTAAAATGAAAACTCTTAAGATCTCTGCATCTGTCTGTATGCTTGTGTATGTTTATGTATGTATGTTACAGATGTGTGATATTTTTGTACCTCTGGATGGTATTGCTCTAATTTGTAAAGAACTCTATTTAAATGGCTTAAAGACAGACATTTATATTAATCAAGTATACTCTCAGAAATATAGAAACTAACACAGATGTTTTTTTCAAGTTCATGTGGTATAGGATAATCTTTGGTATATAAAAATTAGTTTAAGATGGTTGGTTTAATTCAAACACATGTCTTTAGAATTAGCAGCATCAATTATAATCTTTTTTTTTATTCTACCTAGGTTTACTAAAAGTCAACTAAACTTACATTAACTTTGTTATAGAATCTGTCGGCAAGAAAGATAACTTAAAGTGACAATTAGCTGTTGAATGTCTCATGAAATTTTCATGAGTAAACATAATTGTTAAGAACAAGTAAATTAGGGGAGGAGTCAAGGTGGCGGAGAAGTAGCAGGCTGAGATGACATCAGGCAGCAGGAGATCAGCTAGATAGCTTATCAAACCATTCTGAACACCTACAAATCCAACAGGAGATCGAAGAGAAGAAGAGCAACAATTCTAGAAACAGAAAATCAACCACTTTCTGAAAGGTAGGACCAGCGGAGAAGTGAATCCAAAGCGATGGGAAGATAGACTGTGGGGGGAGGGGCCGGCTCCCAGTAAGCAGTGGAGCAATGGAGCACAAAAAATCAGGACTTTTAAAAGTCTGCTCCACTGAGAGACATTGCTCCAGAGGCTAAGCCGGGGTGAAGCCCACGCGGGGACAGCATGGCCTCAGGTCCCGCGGGGTCACAGAAGGATGGGGGGTGTCTGAGTGTCACAGAGCTCGCAGGTATTAGAGCAGGGAAGCCAGCTACAGAGACAAAGCCGAGGAGTGAGCTTCAACTCGGGGTTACCTTGAACCGTAATCCGTGGCACAGGCCACTGCTTTCTGATTGGGGTCCCCATAAGATCCGGGGAGACCCCCCCCTTGGAAGAGCTCAGGGATCTGCTGGGTTTGGAGACTCTAGTCAGGGTTGTGTGCCAGAGATAGAGACGCTTGGTCATGGGCTGGGTGAGCTCGGAGTGAAGCCGGAAGCCAGGGAGATGGGAGTGATTGAGCACTTTTCTCTGAAGGCGCACTGAGGAGTGGGGCCCTGAGCTCTCGGCTCCTTGGGGCAGGAGATTGGGAGGCCACCATTTTCATTCTCATCCTCCAGAACTCTACAGAAA
Source organism: Taxidea taxus jeffersonii (assembly GCA_003697995.1). NCBI lineage: Eukaryota > Metazoa > Chordata > Mammalia > Carnivora > Mustelidae > Taxidea > Taxidea taxus. The sequence goes on from ML110790.1 coordinate 33,602, forward strand.
GCATTCAGGGAACAAATGCTCTGGAAAGCGAACTGAACCCCAGCAGATTACTTAGCCCGGCCCCTGGTAAGGGCGGTACAATTCCGCCTGGGGCAAAGACACTTGAGAATCACTACAACAGGCCCCTCCCCCAGAAGATCAACAAGAAATCCAACCAAGCCCAAGTTCACTTACCAAGGAGAACACTGGAATTCCGGAGGAGGAGAAAGCAAAGCATGGAATTCGTGGCTTTCTCTCCGTGAATCTTTAGTCTTGCAAAGTTAATTAATTAAAAAAAATTTTTTTTCTTCTGCTAAATTTTTTTAACTTTTTTTTTTAAAAAAGATTTTGTTTATTTATTTGACAGAGATCACAAGCAGTCAGAGAGGCAGGCAGGAAGAGAGAGGAGGAAGCAGGCTCTCTGTGGAGCAGAGAGCCCGATGCAGGGCTCGATCCCAGGACCCTGGGATCATGACCTGAGCCAGAGGCAGAGGATTTAACCCACTGAGCCACCCAGGCACCCCTAAATTTTTTTAACTTTTACCCTTTCCTTTTTTAACATTTTTAAACTAGTTTATCTTAGTACCTTTCATTAAAAAAAACTTTTCTGAACCCTCATTATTATAGTCATATTTTATCCTTCATTGTATATAACTTTACTTTTTGTATATACATAGGGTTTTTTCTTCTAAAAAATTTGGGGTACAACTTCTTCTAATAGATCAAAATACACCCTGAATCTAGCACCGAGCTTGTTCTAGTCTCCAGCCCAAGCAAATTCTCTCCATTTTTAATTTATTCTCCCAACCAACTTACCTTGTCAACTCCTTTTTTAGAAATTAAAAAAATTATTTTCATCTTTATAGTCATATTCCATCCCTTGAAGTGTTTGCCCTTATATATGTTTTTCATTCTTTAAAATTTTGGGAAGTAGTTTCTTCTCAGAGACCAAAATACTCCAAAAATTAAGTGGGTGACCCTGTTCTGGTCAGCAGTGTAACATATATATATATATTTTTTTTTTTCTTTTTCATATTTTTTCTTTATTTGTTTTCTTTTTTAAATTTTTTTCTAAACTTTTTACCCCCTTCTCCCCCCCACCCCCATGATTTGGGGTCTCTTCTGATTTGGTTAAAGCACATTTTCCTGGGGTCTTTGCAACCCTTTTAGTATTTCATTTGCTCCTTCATATATTCTTATCTGGACAAAATGACAAGGTGGAAAAACTCACCACCACCACAACAAAAAGAACAAGAGGCAGTATCGAAGGCTAGGGACTTAATCAATACGAAATTGGTAGTATGTCAGATCTAGAGTTCAGGATGATGATTCTCAAGGTTCTAGCCTGGCTCGAAAAAGGCATGGAAGATATTAGAGAAGCCCTGTCTGGAAAAATAAAAGCCCTTTATGGGGAAATAAAAGAACTAAAATCTAACCAAGTTGAAATAAAAAAAGCTATTAATGAGGTGCAATAAAAAATGGAGGCTCTTACTGCTAGGATAAATGAGGCAGAAAAAAGAATTCGTGATATAGAAGACCAAATGACAGAGAATAAAGAAGCTGAGCAAAAGAGAGACAAACAACTACTGGACCACGAGGGGAGAATTCGAGAGATAAGTGGTACCATAAGACGAAACAACGTTAGAATAATTGGGATTCCAGAAGACGAAGAAAGTGAGGGGCTGGAAAACAATTTACCATGCTAATGGACATCAGAAGAAAGCTGGGGTGGCAATCCTTATATCAGATCAATTAGATTTTAAGCCAAAGACTATAATAAGAGATGAGGAAGGACACTATATCATACTCAAAGGGTCTGTCCAACAAGAAGATCTAACAATTTTAAATATCTATGCCCTTAATATGGGAGCAGCCAACTATATAAACCAATTAATAACAAAATCAAAGAAACACATTGACAATAATACAATAATAGTAGGGGAATTTAACACTCCCCTCACTGAAATGGACAGATCAAGCAAAAGATCAACAAGGAAATAAAGGACTTAAATGACACACTGGACCAGA
>ML110790.1:36008-64330 GCA_003697995.1 Taxidea taxus jeffersonii
TGTTTATTTATTTGACAGAGATCACAAGCAGTCAGAGAGGCAGGCAGGAAGAGAGAGGAGGAAGCAGGCTCTCTGTGGAGCAGAGAGCCCGATGCAGGGCTCGATCCCAGGACCCTGGGATCATGACCTGAGCCAGAGGCAGAGGATTTAACCCACTGAGCCACCCAGGCACCCCTAAATTTTTTTAACTTTTACCCTTTCCTTTTTTAACATTTTTAAACTAGTTTATCTTAGTACCTTTCATTAAAAAAAACTTTTCTGAACCCTCATTATTATAGTCATATTTTATCCTTCATTGTATATAACTTTATTTTTTGTATATACATAGGGTTTTTTCTTCTAAAAAATTTGGGGTACAACTTCTTCTAATAGATCAAAATACACCCTGAATCTAGCACCGAGCTTGTTCTAGTCTCCAGCCCAAGCAAATTCTCTCCATTTTTAATTTATTCTCCCAACCAACTTACCTTGTCAACTCCTTTTTTAGAAATTAAAAAAATTATTTTCATCTTTATAGTCATATTCCATCCCTTGAAGTGTTTGCCCTTATATATGTTTTTCATTCTTTAAAATTTTGGGAAGTAGTTTCTTCTCAGAGACCAAAATACTCCAAAAATTAAGTGGGTGACCCTGTTCTGGTCAGCAGTGTAACATATATATATATATATATATATTTTTTCTTTTTCATATTTTTTCTTTATTTGTTTTCTTTTTTAAATTTTTTTCTAAACTTTTTACCCCCTTCTCCCCCCCACCCCCATGATTTGGGGTCTCTTCTGATTTGGTTAAAGCACATTTTCCTGGGGTCTTTGCAACCCTTTTAGTATTTCATTTGCTCCTTCATATATTCTTATCTGGACAAAATGACAAGGTGGAAAAACTCACCACCACAACAACAAAAAGAACAAGAGGCAGTATCGAAGGCTAGGGACTTAATCAATACGAAATTGGTAGTATGTCAGATCTAGAGTTCAGGATGATGATTCTCAAGGTTCTAGCCTGGCTCGAAAAAGGCATGGAAGATATTAGAGAAGCCCTGTCTGGAAAAATAAAAGCCCTTTATGGGGAAATAAAAGAACTAAAATCTAACCAAGTTGAAATAAAAAAAGCTATTAATGAGGTGCAATAAAAAATGGAGGCTCTTACTGCTAGGATAAATGAGGCAGAAAAAAGAATTCGTGATATAGAAGACCAAATGACAGAGAATAAAGAAGCTGAGCAAAAGAGAGACAAACAACTACTGGACCACGAGGGGAGAATTCGAGAGATAAGTGGTACCATAAGACAAAACAACGTTAGAATAATTGGGATTCCAGAAGAGGAAGAAAGTGAGGGGCTGGAAAACAATTTACCATGCTAATGGACATCAGAAGAAAGCTGGGGTGGCAATCCTTATATCAGATCAATTAGATTTTAAGCCAAAGACTATAATAAGAGATGAGGAAGGACACTATATCATACTCAAAGGGTCTGTCCAACAAGAAGATCTAACAATTTTAAATATCTATGCCCTTAATATGGGAGCAGCCAACTATATAAACCAATTAATAACAAAATCAAAGAAACACATTGACAATAATACAATAATAGTAGGGGAATTTAACACTCCCCTCACTGAAATGGACAGATCAAGCAAAAGATCAACAAGGAAATAAAGGACTTAAATGACACACTGGACCAGATGGACATCACAGATATATTCAGAACATTCCATCCCAAAGCAACAGAATACACATTCTTCTCTAGTGCACATGGAATGTTCTCCAAAATAGATCACATCCTGAGTCATAAATCAGGTCTTAACCAGTACCAAAAGATTGGAATCATTCCCTGCATATTTTCAGATCACAATGCTCTAAAGCTAGAACTCAATCACAAGAGGAGATTTGGAAAGAACCCAAATACATGGAGACCAAACAGCATCCTTCTAAAGAATGAATGGGTCAGCCAGGAAATTAGAGAAGAATTGAAAAAAGTCATGGAAACAAATGATAATGAAAACAGAACGGTTCAAAATCTGTGGGACACAGCAAAGGCAGTCCTGAAAGGAAAATATATAGTGATACAAGACTTTCTCAAGGAATAAGAAAGGTCTCAAATACACAACCTAACCCTACACCTAAAGGTGCTGGAGAAAGAACAACAAAGAAAGCCTAAAACCAGCAGGAAAAGAGAAATAATAAAGATCAGAGCAGAAATCAATGAAATAGAAACCAAAAAAAGAATAGAACAAATCAATGAAACTAGGAGCTGGTTCTTTGAAAGAATTAATAAGATTGATAACCCCCTGGCCAGACTTATCAAAAAGAAAAGAGAAAGGACCCAAATAAATAAAATCATGAATGAAAGAGGAGAGATCACAACCAACACCAAAGAAATACAAACAATTATAAGGACATATTATAAGCAACTCTACACCAACAAATTTGACAATCTGGAAGAAATGGATGCATTCCTAGAGACATATAAACTGCCAAAACTAAAACAGGAAGAAATAGAAAACCTGAACAGACCCATAACCAGTAAGGAGATTGAAACAGTCATAAAAAATCTCCAAACAAACAAAAGCCCAGGGCCAGACGGCTTCCCAGGGGAATTCTACCAAACATTTAAAGAAGAATTAATTCCTAATCTCCTGAAAATGTTCCAAAATATAGAAATGGAAGGAAAACTTCCAAACTCATTTTATAAGGCTGGCATCACCTTGATCCCAAATCCAGACAAGGATCTCATCAAAAAAGAGAATTACAGACCAATATCCTTGATGAACACAGATGTGAAAATTCTCACCAAAGTACTAGCCAATAGGATCTAACAGTACCTTAAAAGGATTATTCACCACGACCAAGTGGGATTTATCCCAGGGCTGCAAGGTTGGTTCAACATCTGCAAATCAATCAATGTGATACATTAATAAAAGAAAGAACAGGAACCATATGATACTCTCAATAGATGCTGAAAAAGTATTTGACAAAGTACAGCATCCCTTCCTGATCAAAATTCTTCAAAGTGTAGGGATAGAGGGCACATACCTCAATATTATCAAAGCCATCTATGAAAAACCCACCACAAATATCATTCTCGATGGAGAAAAACTGAGAGCTTTTCCGCTAAGGTCAGGAACACGGCAGGGATGTCCATTATCACTACTGCTATTCAACATAGTACTGGAAGTTCTAACCTCAGTAATCAGACAACAAAAAGAAATTAAAGGCATCCAAATTGGCAAAGAAGAAGTAAAACTATCACTCTTTGAAGATGATATGATACTATATGTGGAAAACCCAAAAGACTCCACTCCAAATCTGCTATAACTTGTACAGGAATTCAGTAAAATGCCAGGATATAAAATCAATGCACAGAAATCAGTTGCATTTCTTTACACTAACAACAAGACAGAAGAAAGAGAAAATAAGGAGTCAATCCCATTTATAATTGCACCCAAAACCATAAGATACCTAGGAATAAACCTAACCAAAAAAGCAAAGAATCTATACTCAGAAAACTATAAAGTACTCATGAAAGAAATTGAGGAAGACACAAAGAAATGAAAAATGTTCCATGCTCATGGACTGGAAGAACAAATATTGTGAAAATGTCTATGCTACCTAAAGCAATCTACACATTTAATGCAATGCCTATCAAAATCCCATCCATTTTTTTCAAAGAAATGGAACAAATAATCCTAAAATTTATATGGAACCAGAAAAGACCTCGAATAGCCAAAGGAATATTGAAAAAGAAAGCCAAAGCTGGTGGCATCACAGTTCCAGACTTCAAGCTCTATTACAAAGCTGTCATCATCAAGACAGTATGGTACTGGCACAAAAACAGATACATAGATCAATGGAACAGAATAGAGAGCCCAGAAATAGACCCTCAATTTTATGGTCAACTAATCTTCGACAAAGCAGGAAAGAATGTCCAATGGAAAAAAGACAGCCTCTTCAACAAATGGTGTTGGGAAAATTGGACAGCCACATGCAGAAAAATGAAATTGGACCATTTCCTTACACCACACACAAAAATAGACTCAAAACGGATGAAGGACCTCAATGTGAGAAAGGGATCCATCAAAATCCTTGAGGAGAACACAGGCAGCAACCTCTTCGACCTCAGCCGCAGCAACTTCTTCCTAGGAACAACGCCAAAGGCAAGGGAAGCAAGGGAAAACAATGAACTATTGGGACTTCATCAAGATCAAAAGCTTTTGCACAGCAAAAGAAACAGTCAACAAAACCAAAAGACAACTGACAGAATGGGAGAAGATATTTGTAAACGACATATCAGATAAAGGGTTGTATCCAAAATCTATAAAGAGCTTAGCAAACTCAACACCCAAAGAACAAATAATCCAATCAAGAAATGGGCAGAGGACATGAACAGACATTTCTGCAAAGAAGACATCCAGATGGCCAACAGACACATGAAAAAGTGCTCCACATCACTGGGCATCAAGCAAATACAAATCAAAACCACAATGAGATACCACCTCACACCAGTCAGAATGGCTAAAATTAACAAGTCAGGAAATGACATGCTGGTGAGGATGTGGGGAAAGGGGAACCCTCCTACACTGTTGGTGGAAATGCAACCTGGTGCAACCACTCTGGAAAACAGCATGGTGGTTCCTCAAAAAGTTGAAAATAGAGCTAACTTACGACCCAGCAATTGCACTGCTGGTTATTTACCCTAAGGATACAAATGTAGTGATCTGAAGGGGCACATGCACCCGAACGTTTATAGCAGCAATGTCCACAATAGCCAAACTATGGAAAGAACCTAGATGTCCATCAACAGATGAATGGATAAAGAAGAGGTGGTATATATATACAATGGAATACTATGCAGCCATCAAAAGAAATGAAATCTTGCCATTTGCAATGACGTGGATGGAACTAGAGGGTATTATGCTTAGTGAAATAAGTCAGTTGGAGAAAGACAACTATCATATGATTTCCCTGTTATGATGAAGTGGAGATGCAATGGTGGGGGGGCAATTAAGGGGGGTAGAAAAAGAATAAATGAGACAAGATGGGATTGGGAGAGAGATAGACCATGAGATACTCTTAATGTCACAAAACAAACTGAGGGGGGCCGTGGGGAGGCGGGTAGGGAGAGGGTGGTGGGGTTATGGACATTGGGGAGAGTATGTACTATGGGGAGTGCTGTGAAGTGTGTAAACCTGGTGATTCACAGACCTGTACCCCTGGGGCTAATAATACATTATATGTTTATAAAAAAGTAAAAAATAAAAATAATAAATAAATAAAATCTTAAAAAAGAGAACAAATAAATAGATCTAAGTAAGATAAAAGTTTGTAAACTCTTCAAGAACAATTATGCTTTATGGTATGTCTACTTAAAAATAGTTTCCAGAATCTTTTTGGTAACTTAAACTTTAAAGATATCGTGAGATAAATTAAATGATGACTATTCATTGAATATCTAGATCATTCCCAAATAAGATAAAGGACTGAAACATTAATTATTGAACATAGGGTTATCCACTTTGGCTTCCTTTTAAAGATATTTAGGTCTTTTGGTAAAAATATTTTGTGCCACACTAAAAATTTGCCTGAGGAAACATATACTTCTAGAAATTATGAGATGGATTTTAAATTTGCAGATGCACAAAGTGGTAGCATGACAGACAATCCAGAGTTACTAATTTCTGACTTTTTACTAGGAATAAAGGATTCTAAAGCTTAAGAATTCTAATTAGTACATGTAATTAAAACCACTTATAAATTATAGGGTAAAAGGAAACAACTGTATGAAAAGTAGGTAGGGAAAGTAGAATGACCAATGATTCCAGAATGAGAAAGAAAAACATAGGCCAAAACCTAATGGAAATAAAGAGTTTTCTTTAGAAGTTTTGTGGAAAGGAATCTTGGAAAAGGAATTTTGTATGTGCTTAAACTGATTAAAATGGGAATGGATTTCTTTAAGTTTTTGGGTTTTGTTTTTTGTTTTTTTAAGATTTTATTTATTTATTTGACAGAGATCACAAGTATGTAGAGCAGCAGGCAGAGAGAGAGAGGAAGGAAAGCAAGCTTCCTGCTGAGCAGAGAGCCCAATGTGGGGCTCGATCCCAGGACCCTAGGACCATGACCTGAGCCGAAGGCAGAGACTTTAATCCACTGAGCCACGCAGGCACCCCTTTCTTTAAGTTTTTAAAGAATGAGTTTCTGTATCAAAAGTACAGTGCTATATATATATGTATATATATGTATACACATATATATACATATATATATGCTTTTGCCTTTTGGTTAATCAACCTGAAAAGCAAAGAGTTTGTGTTTTATCAAAATAATATAATGTTTCGTCACCTTTTTTTTAAAGATTTTTTTTTTTTTTTTGAGAGAGAGACAAAAGAGAGCATGAGCATGGAGGTAAGGGAGAAACAGGCTCCCCGCTGAACAGGGAGCCCAGTCCTAGGATCCCAGGATCATGACCTGAGCTGAAAGCAGATGCTTAGCCAACTGAGTCACCCAGGTGCCCCTCTTCACTTGTTTTTATCAGATCATTGATTACATAAGAAAACCCAGTGTTCTTGGGGTGCCTGAGTGGCTCAGTCATGATTGAGCTCAGGTCATGATACCAGGGTCCTGGGATCCAGCCCCATGTTGGGCTCCCTGCGCAGGAGGGGAGTCTGCTTCTCCCTTGTCCTCTGCCTCTGCTCCTGTGCTCTCTCTCTAGGTCACTCTTTCTCTCTCAATAAAATAAAATAAAATAAAAAAGAAGAAAAAAGAAAAGAAAGTCCATTTTCCTCAATATTAAAAAAGCTAAGTTTTGTTCAGAACTATGTAACCTTCTGTATTGGTCTTTAAACTCTTCTGTAGTTAAATAGACAAGTGTTTCATAATGATTTGAGATCCTGTTTAGTCAGACATTCACACCTTTTGACATTTTGACAGTTTCCCCAAATCAAATTGCAAATGCAGCCTTTTTGACCTTAGAGTAACTTTGAGATTTCCCAGAGGATTGTTAGAAGCTCTCTCACCTTGTTAAAGAGAGATGTTAAACTAATTAGGGTTATCTGGTCTGTTAAATTATGTGGGAAGCACTGTCAAATAATAAGTGATGATACACCTTCTTAGGTTATATGTGTATGAATGTCTGTTACTAATATCTGTATTCCAGAAATTGTTTAAATTTGTTAGAAATTTGTCAGTATTCTATATTGTCCTATTATTAGCCTAAATTATTGTTTGTAACATAAATATCTACATTTTCTTATCAGATGAACTCTCATTAGATCTATAACCATGGCTGTTTGGTTAAAAGTCTTTTTGTCATTTACAGACAATTACTACTTTACTCTGATGTTTTTGCAAAGGTGCTTCATCTTCAGAGAGATTCATAGAAAGGACGCCGATAAGTACTCTCGAATACAGGTTTCTGATAACTTTAAGATCATAAAACTGAACTGGGAAAGAATTTCCAGAACTAAAAGAAAAACTGGATTCAAGGGGAATGAAAATTAATAACATGGAATTGAATGAGTTGATGAGGACGATTATAATTTCTTTTTACAACTGTTTTCTTTGAAACACTGCTGCTTCTTTAGTTTTGTTTTCTTCCAGATTTAAGGAAAGCTTTTTCTCTTATCTCGTAAGCTATCTATGACTTACAGTAATTTTGTAAAGTATACCTTTGTAAACAGAAATGTTTTACTTTTTCTTCTTATCTGATCCCTCCAGAATTTAGAAATTTTTCGAGTATTCTTATTTTCATGACAATATAGTTATTTGCATAAGTTCAATAGAATCTGTTCTCCTTCTACAGGACACAATTGCAAACATTGGTTATATTACCAAAGCTTTGATTGGAATATCATGTTTGAGAATATGTATATAGTCAAATAAAACTAGACACAGGCTCCCTGCTCAGCAGGGAATCTGCTTGTCCCTCTCTCTCTCCCTTTGCCCCTCCTTCCCCCAACTTGTGCTCTCTCTCTCTTTTCAAATAAATAAATAAAATCTTAAAAAAAAAAAACCCCGGGCGCCTGGGTGGCTCAGTGGGTTAAGCTGCTGCCTTTGGCTCAGGTCATGATCCCAGAGTCCTGGGATCGAGTCCCGCATCGGGCTCTCTGCTTAGCAGGGAGCCTGCTTCTCCCCTCCCCTCTCTGCCTCTTTGCCTGCTTGTGTAATCTCTGTCTGTCAAATAAATAAATCTTTAAAAAAAAAACAAAAAAAAACCCAAATATGACCAGACAGTTTGAAGGAGCTAAGGTTGACTTCATGCAACCAATAAAAGCCCTTTGGATAAACTAGCCTGATACCTTGCTTCAGGGTTCCCTGTAAACTTACCAGGTGAGTAATGGAGGCTTCCTGGCAGCTCCTCAGAAACCCTCAGGATACCTTCAAAAGGGAGAATTCATGAAGATCTGTAGTTATGCCAGGTGAAGTCTGATGGTGAGTTCTTGGCTTGGTTTCTTAGTCTGGAGAGGCTTTTAACAGTCCAGTCTAAGAGTCCTTATGAAAAGGTTCAGCAAAGAAGATTTAAAAAGAGCCTACCTGGTTGATCACTATGCTTGCTGTACTTATGTGAATAATCAGGCCAAATCTAATGAGACTAGACTTAATTTGCAAACAAATTAGTCTTACTGTGATGATCTTTGATAGAGGTGAGGGTGATCGTAGAGGAAAAAAAATTGCTTTTAGGATATTATACATAAACGTGTAGACATCAGATTCTAATCCTATTTATTGTCTTGTGGGTTTTGTTATATACCTATAAGCTGAAATGGATCTTGAATTCGAGTGCCTACAACTGTCCATACTAAAGTTTCCAATTTTCTCCCATCCCTCTGGTTTGGAATCACTGAGAAGAAAGTCTGCCTTAACCCTTTCTTGGAAGAGACCATACCAGGTCCTCCTTGCTACCATATGTAAGTCAAACTTCAGGAATTTGAATCTTGGATCCATATCTCCCAGTTAAAAAGACTTAAGACTCTTGGAATTGCACATCCGCTAGAGATCTAAAATGAAAATTGACTCGGGAGGTTACTTCTCAGAAACAGATGGCATCTTGAGTGGACAGCTCTCCCAAGTTCACAGATGAAGATCTTCATCTCCAGCATCTTTTTGCTTTTTTGCTATTTGTTTTTTCTGTTAATGTACAGGAAGATAGTGCATCTTAATTCTGGCAACTCTCACTGAATGTACCAGTAAGGCCATAGCTGCACAGTAAAAGTCCCTTGACTTTCCTGCAAAGGTGGTTTTAGATAATAGAATTGCTTTAGATTACTTACTGGCTGAACAAAGAGGAGTCTGTGCCATAGCAAATAACTCCTGCTGTACCTGAATCGATACTTCTGGTATTGTAGCAAATATAAGAAACAACTAAATATGCTGCTTGGGAAAATAGGTTGATGCCCTTTTAGGTGCATTTTTAAAATTTGTTTGATACCAGCTGGCATGGTTCATGGGTGACCTGGCTAATGAGTATATTTAAGTTTCTTAGTGTTACCCTCCTAATAATAGTCTCCCTTGTGTGGTCTCACTGCCCTTGGAGAAACAGAAACAAGATGAACAATGAGAGGAACACAAAGGCAATTCTTCCATGGATCTGATGTCATTCCCTATGAGTTCCATAATGAGACAAGAGCAACTTAGTATTGATGGTGGCTGAGAATCACACTAATACCAGGTCAGTCTTTTGAGTACCAGAGGTTGACCAAAATGGGGGAACTGTTAAATTAATTAAACAAGGAGGCCTTTAAACTGATGTGGCTCTAATGCTGTGGCAGCCTGTATAATCCGTATAACCCAAAATCTAAGCCCATATGCACCTCATGGTTATGAAGTCAAAATGCACAGGGCAGCTGGTCACTAATAGCCAATCAATAATTTCCTGACTTTGTTTCTGCCTTTTCTCTATAAAAGTCTCTCTCTCTGTGTTCCTGTTGGTAGAGTACTCCTGAACACTTCCAGTTTGGTGCTGCTTGATTCAAATCATTTTTTCCTCAAATAGTATAAGATAGTGATATTCGTTCTGTACACTGGAGTAAATGAATGAGGCTAATGTTGTCGGGGATGGCCACCTGGAAGCCTGGGCCCTACCTGGTTGTCCTGAGGGCAGAGGGAGCCATGTATCAGCCTCCTGTAATGCATGCAAGGTACATCAGGGCCAGTTTTGCACCCTAGGAAGCCTAGAAGAATGTATATTCTGATGTTATGATGAGCACATCTTCTTTTCCAAAAATGCAGTGTGTGTGTGTGTGTGTGTGTGTGTGTGTATAAATCTATTTCTTATGTTGATTGTGTAGGAACTTAAAATTGTGAAACCTCTCCTTAGTGGAAATACAGATGTTTTTCTTGACCACTGTTCTCCATAACATTTTCTTGACCACTATTCTCCATGACATCTCCATCTCTCATCCTACCTGTTCTCCATAAAATATGCTCACCCCTATTCCAAAAGTTTGATTTATTTGGTTTTTCTTACCCGGAATCATTCATTCAACAGTTATTAACTGAGTTATTTTATGCAGGTACTTTGATAAGCACTGGGGATAGAGAAATGGTAAAGGCAGTTTCTGAGTCTAAAGTGTTTACAGTTTATTGGAGGGAAACCCAGGAATGGTCAGAGAAAGCAGAAAGTGCTTAATGGTCGTTGGTCCAAAGTTCTGTGGCCTTTGACTTGGGGCAAGTGGGAAGACTTCCCAGAAGCAGTGACATTTGAGGTATATCTTGAAGGAGGGTGAAGGCTTTACATTTCAGTCAGGAAACAGAGCATTGGATAAGAGGCAGAAACCTGTGGTTCCAAGAAATACATGAGCTTGTTAGTGTGCCTGGAACACCAATATCAGGCAGTACCTAGAAGGGTGACAGGATGAGGGTGGAAATGAAGGTACAGTTAGTTTGGGGGAACTTTGCCTGCTGCACAGAAAGGCCAGGACATCTACAGTTTTTTAAAACATGGCTCCAGGGGCACCTGGGTGGCTCAGTGGGTTAAAGCCTTTGCCTTTGGCTCAGGTCATGGTCTCAGGGTCCTGGGGTCGAGCCCCACATCGGCCTCTCTGCTCTGCAGGGAGCCTGCTTCCCTCTATCTCTGCCTGCCTCTCTGCCTACTTGTGATCTGTCAAATAAATAAATAAAATCTTAAAAAAAAAAAAAAGCAACATGGCTCTGACTTCACTGTGGAGAATGGTTGGACAGGGAGGTCATCAGGAGATTGTTGTAATCTTGAAAACAAGTGATGAGGGCTTGACCTGGGGTCAGGTTGGTGGGGGTGGATGAAAGAATGCAGTGGTAATAGAATCCATAGCAGTGGTGGCAAGAGTACAAGACAAGTCAGTATGGGCAACGGAGTGAGTGATGAAATCATTAACAAAAAGAAGGAGAAAGACTCAACCCCACCATTTCAGCTCTTCAAATCCAACCTCTCCTTTTAGACTTAACTCATGGGCCCATTCCTTTACAAGCCTTTTTTGCATCCTTGTTTCCTTAGGGACCACTCTCTCCCCCAATACATATTCTGGGAGTCAACAGTGGACAGTTTGCTGCAAGCAGGAGGCTGTTATTTCATATGTGTTAGGTGTGTTTCCTGAACGAGACAGTCATTCACAAGCCCCATGTCTCATACCTCTGTGATACTGATCCCAGCAGCTAGTGCATACCGTCAGACCTTTACTCAGTATTGTCTGCAGTAGGCAGCGGGGCCTAGTGCCGCGCTTGCAAATAAAATCTTAACTATAAAGTATAGAGGAAATGTAGCCTCTCTGATTCATACAGAGTTGGAGGCCTGGAGTCAGGATCCGTGGTTCCCTCCTGTCTAGGGCTCTGGGAGACACGGTTTGAAAACTTTTGGTTTAGTGGACTGGCTGTGGGTTTGGGGGTTAGAACTCATTCTAACCCCTGATCTGTCTCTTACCCTAGCTGCAACAGAATAGACAAATGGGGCAACTGCTCTGAGCCTCATTCTCCCCGCTGTAAAGCAGGGCTCATTACACTTCCAACGTAGGCTTATTGTGAGGACCAAGTAAGGCGATGCATGCAAAAATCTGTGGCACCTGTTAAATGCTCGCTAGGTCATCGTTGTAAGAATAAAAATAAGGCATTTGCTAGCTGATGGAGTAACTGAGCCTTATTGAGTTGATACTTGGTCAGTCTAAATAAATCTACTCCTGCTCAAGTTAGGAAGAGCCAGGGTTGGGGTGAAGTTATGGGGAAGTTTAGGATTCAAAGGGGACCCAATCTTGTCTTACACTGTGCTCCGTCTGCTCCATAAACCCACAACTGCCTACGTTGGCATGAGGATCTATCAATATTTAATATGTGGGTGTCAGTTGCTGTAAACTGAGCACAGCCCAGCACCAACTTGAATTAATTATATGCAAGAGGAGAGAAAATAAAATGCCTTTTCCTCAGAGCCCCAAATTTTACTGGCTACACTGAAGCCTGGAAACCACAGGGTGAAATTTCTACTGATGGAGGACCCTGAGAAGAAGCTGAACCAGAAGAGTGACGGCAAACCACGGAAAGTACGATTTAAAATCTCTTCCTCCTACAGTGGCAGAGTGTTGAAGCAGGTCTTTGAGGATGGGCAGGAATTAGAGTCGCCAAAGGAGGAATACCCTCACAGTTTTCTCCAAGAGTCCCTTGAACCAGTGGATGGTGTTTACGGGTCTGGGGAAGCCCCCAAGCCCCAACCATACTCCCCTAAGCTGACTGCTCAAAGGATCAGCGTGTTTAGAGAGGGCAATGCCTACAGTTTGGCGGGCAGCCAGCCTTTCTTCAATGATTACAAGGCGAATGACCATAAGGTTGGTATTGTGCATGGTGTATGAACTTTAAGGACTAAAATGTATATAGGAAAACACCTAACTGGTTCAAATTTCTATCTTGCTCATGCTCCAGTACCAACCAGAGCTATAGGCGCTCCAAATGGGAAGCCTATATTGGAATAATATTGCTGGGACAAAAATAGCATGCTTGCTGCCTCCTTATTGGAAAGTGCAATGAGCATGTATAGTGTTCAGTTCCATCCAGGGTAGTAAATTGTAATGGGGCCATTGGCTGGATTATCTTGGTAAGTAGATAGAGATGCAGTGGTTTTCAGCTTGCCAGACTGCGTTTTAGAAAATTAGGTGACAACTGGTTGTTTTGTTTCCTGAAAGAGCTGAGTGTTCGAAGGTGCTCATTTCACTCCAGCCAGTTATTCAGCTTGTGGTTTGTCCATGTCTTATTTCCTATCTCCCTCCTGCTGCCTGCTTTTAAAAAATGTTTGTTTCTTAATTTTGCCTTTCCATTGCTCATTAGTATGAACACTGAGTGGTTGGAATCCTGGGAAGAAATGGCAGAAAGCATGTCAAACAGAGGAAATGTTACTTGGAGAAGAAGTTTGAGCTAATAGTTCAATTGAAATGTGTATTTTATCTCTTAATTTCAGTTCTCTTCCCCAGTACCACGGATAATGAAAAGCCCCTACATGATTTTCTTTGAAGGTAGAAGAACTTGGAAAATAGTCACTGATTTCTAAAAATGAAAAGGAGATGTGTATATGGCTGCCATTGGGACCATGAATGCCTTTTTTTCTTTAATATTAAATACAGTTATATAATGTGCTAGGTTATTAAGGAATAGTACACCAGGATAGGCTCTCATCTTTAAAGTGTGAAATTCAGATAATTACTCTCTAATTATTTTTATTGTTAGTTTCCTAAGGGAACAGATAATTCGTCTATACAGACAAATGCACTGGCCTTTCTGACATTGGTAAAAGTGTAATTATGGGAGTCCACATTGATCAGAGATAATACCAGGTTTCTTTTTGATAATAAAAGGGGCTGGAGTGAACAACCCCTCATGTTAGTGTTAGTGGAGCGACTTATGCATTACAAAGCATTTTCACATAGTTTCTCCTTGGATCTTTACCACAGCCTGGAGGAGAAAGGCAAACTGTGGTCATTCCCATTTTGCAGATGAGGAAAACCGAGTACCAAGTTACTGAGGGATCCACCCAGTATTAGAGAGTCATTAAGTGCAAAGTCAGAATAAGAATCCAGATCTTCAGGACGCCTGGGTGGCTCAGTTGTTTAAGCGGCTGCCTTCGGCTCAGGTCATGATCCCAGCGTCCTGGGATCGAGTCCCACATCGGGCTCCTTGCTCAGCGGTGAGCCTGCTTCTCCCTCTGCCTCTGCCTGCCACTCTGTCCGCCTGTGCTCACTCCTGTGCTCTCTATCTGACAAATAAATAAATAAAATCTTAAAAAAAAGAATCCAGATCTTCTAGTTCCTCATGCTTTTTGTTGTGTGGGATGTTCCTTTTTATTCTCTAAAATTATTCTTTTTATTCCAATTCTATTCTCACCATTAATATTAATGGTGATGTTAATAGTAATAGTTACCATTTCCCTAGTGCTTATTATATCCTAGGTTCTTGGCTATATCTTGTACTTACAGTATCTCTTTTAAACTAAATCTTACCTGTATGTTTAGACTTTACAGAGCTGTAGTTTATACAGACCTTGTGCAGGCTATGGTAGATAATTTGGCCACCTGACCTTTACAAGTCCTGTGTCCAACTTGGCATGCATATATATATATGATTTGGTAAGGACTTATAAAACCAGATAATGAGTCTTCATAGTAGTACCACAACATTGTTTAAACACAGTACTCTGGAGACCATGTTCAGAGTTTGATTCCTGCTTGATAAGGTTTCCTGTTTGACCCAGTTATCCTTGTTTTCTTTCGTTTTTTTTTAAAGATTTTATTTATTTATTTGCAGAGAGAGATCACAAATAGTCAGAGAGGCAGACAGAGAGAGAGGAGGAAGCAGGCTCCCTGCCGAGCAGAGAGCCCGATATGGGACTCGATCCCAGGACCCTGAGATCATGACCTGAGCCGAAGGCAGAGGTTTAACCCACTGAGCCACCTAGGCACCCTTATCCTTGTTTTCTTTGCTGCCTGATTCAAATGCTACCTCCCGATCTTAGCCAGTCTCAGGGTCAGGATGGATTCTTGCAGCTTTGCAGCTCCGCCCACTGAAACCGGTTGTCAGTGTGGTATTTATGAAACATAAGGAAATGAGAGCTGGAAAGCCATGATTTTTCAGTAGCGAATCCAACTGTAAAATAAGCCCTAGTAAATATTGGTTATGAAGCAACACTGGGTAGCAGTTAAGCACAAAAGTTATAAGTAAAGGCTCTGAATTTGAAGAGGTGTTTGTACATCAGTGTTCATAGCAGCTTTATTCACAGTTGCTCACAGTGGAAGCAACCCAAATGTCCATCAGAAGATGAACGGACAAATAAAATGTATATATACACAGTTGAATATTACTCAGCCTTAAAAAGGAAGGCTATGCTGACACATGCTACAACACAGATGAAACGTGAAGACATTATGCTAAGTGAAATAAACCAGTCATAAAAAGATAATTATATGATCCCATCTATGTGAAGTGCCTAGAATAGTCAGATTTATAGAGACAGAAAATAGAGCAGTGTTGCCAGGGGCTGGTGGAGGGGAGAAGTGGGAGCTTAATGGGGATACAGTTTCAGTTTGAGAAGATGAAGTTCTGGGCATGACTGGTGGTAAGGGCTGCACAACAGTGTGAATGTAATAATGCCACTGACCCGTACACTGAGAAGTGGTTAAAGTGGTAAATTTCATGTACTATGTATTTTACCACAGTAAAAATAATAATTTTTTAAAAAGCAGGCGTGGGCACCTGGGTGGCTCAGTCAGTTAAGCGTCTGCCTTTGGGTCAGGTCTTGATCCTAGGGTCCTGGGATCAAGCCCTGCTTTGGGAACCCTGCTCAGCAGGGAGCCTGCTTTTCCTGTTCCCTCTGCCTTTCCACCCCGGCCTGTGCTCTCGCTTTCTCTTTCTCTCGGTCTCTCTCAGATAAATAAGTAAAATCTTAAAAAAAAAAAAAAAAAAGCAGGGGCTCTGATGTCTTTTAAACCTGGGCTTGCTGTCCCCTTGCCTACTTACTGTGGGAGCTTGACAGACCACTTAATCTTGCCATACTTCAATGTCATTTTCTATGAGATGAGAGTAAATAAAAGTATCTACTTATGAAGATTGTTGTGGTGATTTAAAAAGATAATATGTAAGAAACACTCAGCCTTGTGCCTGGAACATTGGATGTGTTTAGCAAGTAATCCCTACCTTTGTGATAATGACCAGGTTCTCATCAAAGAAATACTGAGTCTTCTAAAAAAAATTTTATATGATAGAGAAAGTGGTTATAAACAAATAAATATTTTAAAGACTTGAAACCATTTGAAGTTTATAAGTTTCATTTAAAAAAATGGAAGGGGAGGAAGGGACATGGCATTTACTGAACACTTCTTTTGTATGTATGTCATTGCATTTTCAAGGCAATTCTTCGAGAATTGTATAAATTGGAAAAATAGCACATGGGGTTTGGTAACTTGCAAATCTTGCACAGAAAAACTGACCTCAGGCCTGCCTGCCTCCATAGCCCTTTGCATTTCTAGAACTCAGGAATGCGTCCCTGTATTTTAAGTGGAAAGGTTTCATGGTGCCCGAGTAGGAGTCTCCAGGCACGTGGCCACGGATGCCAGAGCACTTAGGAAGCTCAGTCACACAAGTTGCCCTTCTGGGCACTATGGAAGGAAACACAAGAATTCCTGGCTTAGTCCTGGCCCTCTGTAATGCAAGAATGTGTGTTCCTCACAGGCAACTTGATGTCACCAGATAATGTGAACTTAGTAACACCTTGAGGGTTTCCTTAGACACGAGGAAGAACTTGGCTGTCGGGTGACTGAAACATAAACACACCTTACAGGTTATTTGGGACCCTCCTTCTTTCAAGTACATTAAAAATAAATGTACTATCTTGGGTGTCTCAGATACAGACCAGCTTAGAGGCAGGAGGTTGGACCAGATGACCACAATTTTTTTTCAGTAGGTTAAGAGTTTCACCTTGAAAAGACCAGTTCTACATGTGAAAAAAAAAGCTCCCTAGTAACTAAACCTCTTTGGCTATTAGTGGAAGTGGAAATGGAACCTTCTAAAAGTGCCACCATCTTTATCTTCTGATGTTAAGAAACTGATAGTTCAGAGTGTGAAACAGGAACCCAGTGTGCATCAAACAATAAGAAAGGGAAGCTGCCACATGATCCCTTGAAGAGAGGGAGAGAAAACAGGGCCAAGTAGGAAGCTCATGGCTTCATAAGTAATGTGATAGAAAACTCTGTGAGTGTTCCAAGGAAGGGGATCCCAGTACCGAAGTCCTGTTTCAGCCAGGTTGTGACTGAATGTGTTATGGCTGTAAATAGGAGACTGCTTGACTGTGGCATCCCAATGACTTTGGTTTCTACACTTCTGTAAATGCAGACGGAGTATTTGGCACTGACGTATTTAGCTGTGTAGCATGATTGTGCCCGCAGTACTAATGAACAGTTTTAAATACCAGCAACAGCAACAACCCTGCATAGTATCTTTAGCTTTGAAAACCCTGTTTTATATATTGTTCATTGCACTTCCGCCCCTAGAGATCGATATAATCGATGAGCATCAAAATCTGGCACCCCAGGAACATTGCCCAGTCAGCACAGAAGCCAGCAGAGCTTTGGGGCAGGGTCCTGAGACCTGGGCTCCTAAGCATTAATGGCTACATTACTGGGTTTGCAGATGGTAGAGGCTCCCTAAAGAGAGCTGTGGGCGACAGGAGGGCACACAGAAGTCACAGGACAGCACCTGCTTTTGTTTTGTTTTCTTGATAGAGAGCATGTGGGCATGTATGTGAAGGGGGAGAGGGGCAGAGGGAAAGGGAGAGAGGATCTTAAGCAGACTCCAGTTTGGACAGAGTCTGATTTGGGGCTCGATCTTTCAACCCTGAGATCACGACCTGAACAGGGCTCAGCAGTTTGAACACTCAACCAACTGAGCCTCCTAGGCGCCCCGAGGCATTCCTGGTTTCATAATGATTTTGTCTGTGGTGATGCCCACCGATTAGATGTCACCCAATTTGGAATGAGCAAAGTGAGGTTCTAAGAGGCCAGATGACCCTCCTGTATCTTATAATTGGTGAACAGCAGTATTAAGATTGGTGGTGTTTGTTGCCAAGCTTTCTTATCTCTGGGTTCTTAGTTAAGTAATCCACAAACATTTACTCCTTCATGCTTCTCTGCTGCATTGTAGTATTGCCCAAATTATTCCTCAGCAAATTACCAAGTCATACATAAAAATCCCACAGAAAGGAATGTAAGCTATTAGTAATGATGCTACAGAAATATATTCATTGACCTAAAAAGATTAATGTATTATATAGATAATAAAAACATTACATATATAAGATCATTACATGTATGTAAGATCACTATTCTCTCTCTCTCTATATATGTATTTATATATATATACATATATGTATATATGTGGTCATTGTATACATAATGATCTTACAGGTTTTTTGGGGGGAAAATGCTTGTGAATAGTGCAGTGTAGATGTTAAGAATATGGGCTTTAGAGTTAGACTGGGGTTCGAATCCCAGCCACTGATAACCTTGGGAGGCTCTTAACCCCACTGTGACTCAGTCTCCTCATCTGTAAAATGTAGAAATCATAACATCCACCTCAAGGGATATTTGAGGGGAAAGTGAGGTAATGTTTGTAAAACGCTTAGCATGATTTCTGACACAAAATAAATGCTATCCACTAGAGTAAAATAATAATTCAGTGAATTTTATCTAGTATTATCATTTATACATAAACATTTTGGAGAGCTGTTTTTTTTTTTTTAAGCACTCTTCTGTGTTTATAAAACACCTGCTATGCCCAGCTCTGCCTCAGCCACTGTGATATGTAATGGGAATAGAAGCTTTGGCTCCGGCCCTGTGGAGTCTTACAGCCCAGTTATGGGATTCATTCAACTACGGTTGGTTACCATCAACAGGGAGAAGCAAGCTGGTTTTCAGGGCTTTTAGAGAGAGCCAGCAAAACTGGGCACGAATTGTAGCTTTAGGGTCTTTGGAATTCTAAGTGCTAGACAAGTTCTTTGTCCCCTGTTCCCCGGGATGTTGAACAGGTTCTGCAGCCCTTTATGTCCTGATTGCTGGTGAGTCGCCATGCTCATTCTCCATTTCTCTAGTCCCCACCTATTATAGATTTTGGAAAGATTATCATCTACACGAATAACTTGAAAATCATTCGAACCCCAATGGACAAGAGAGATTTCATGAGGAAAATTCTCCAGAAGGAAGAGGAGGCTGAGGAAGAGTGTCTGGTGAGCAAAGAAGAAATCTGTGGAGACCGTGACCAGAATGACAGGCATTTGCCAGACTCGGAAAGCACATTCCCCCATAGCCAGTACCCACAGGTGTGTCAGAGTGGTTCACTGTCTTCCTTGGAGTTGGCCCTACAGCAGTGGTTTCCACATAGTTTTGACTGTGCACTACTTTAGTGAAAACGTCAA
Organism: Taxidea taxus jeffersonii; assembly: GCA_003697995.1. Classification (NCBI taxonomy): domain Eukaryota; kingdom Metazoa; phylum Chordata; class Mammalia; order Carnivora; family Mustelidae; genus Taxidea; species Taxidea taxus. Next base: position 55,410 of record ML110790.1, read on the forward strand.
TATAAATACTTCAGACGTCTAACTGTTAAAAATGTCAAGTAATTTAAAGTTTATTACATTTTAATGGTATGTGATTAACAATAATAGTTACATCTATATTTCAAATATGCATAATTTTGGTTGTTTTTGGTGACTTCTTCTGAGATCTGATTAGGTATTTATTGTTTTCACCCTGCATATAATGTGGCATAGAATAGCTTCCAGAGATGGGAAGAATCAGCTCTGTTCTTTTTCTTATGGGTTTGCTTGTGCTTCTGTTATTGGGGTTATCCTCAATCCACTTTCCTTAGCGAATCTTATCAAGCCATGTGTCTGGGTTTTGTAGAGATTAGTTTAGTTAAAACTAAGCACTATCCTCTGTACATCCACTGGATCAGGAACAGTGGAACTTCTCTATGCTGCAGTATGCTCGAAGTGAATGAATGAGCCGGGACACCACTGGCACTTTACGTGCAATGAGGTCAGTTTCCATCATGCTTGCTCCAGGGCCCCTTGGGTCCTATATTTGTCTGCGGACTGCCTGACCCAGTGAAGAGGCCAGTAGCAACTAATTTATTAAAAATTAGCATAACGGTTTCTTTTGCAAGTATGATTGAAGTTTAATTTCTTGCCTTTTTAAGATAAAAAGTAAATAGAAATACTTAGAATGATTTTCTGCCCACACCTCTCGGAGGTGCTGACTCCTCACCTCGGAAACCGTTGCTCAGACATGCTCAGATGAAGGGGTAGAGTGATGATATTCATTAGTTCACAGTGTAGGATTGGCAGTGGGAAAAGCAATTTTGATGGATTTAAGCTAAGAGGGTAAAAGCTTGGATAGCAGCAGAAATGAATTTTCTCTCTCTCTAGTTTCCATCTCTTGGGAGTTTCAGCTTTACTGTGGGACCCACTCTCACCTCCTCAGGGTTGGTGTGACAAAATGGGCAAGGGACTTCCTCGTAGTGAGTCATGTCTCTACCCTGGTAGGGTTTAGAGGACAGAAACCAGAAGGTCATGACCAGACTCTAGCAGAAGATTCTTATTAAAGTTCTGCTCACAAGGACTCATATCTCTTTGTAACCTGATCTCACACTTGGTAAGATATTTATTTATTTGTTAGAGAGAGAGAGAGAGAGAGAGAGCGAGCACAGGCAGACAGGTAGGCAGAGGCAGAGGGAGAAGCAGGCTCCTTGCCGAGCAAGGAGCCCGATGTGGGACTCGATCCCAGGACGCTGGGATCATGACCTGAGCCAAAGGCAGCTGCTTAACCAACTGAGCCACCCAGGCATCCCAATAAGATATTTTTGAAATGTAAATACGATCACATCACCCCTTCATCCCAATTTTCCCCACTGCAAACTTCAGTGACCTCTCACTACTTGGAATAAAACAGTAGATAGCCTGTTCACCTCTTTAGCCTCCTCTTAAACATCTCTTCTCATTCTCTGTCCCAGACACATTGCCCATCTAGGTACCACTCATATGGTCTTTGCCCTTTACTGCCAGAGGCAACTTCTCTGTGCCTAGAATGTTCTCCAGATTCCCCACTGCTTTGCCCTTAGCACCTGAAATCTCAATGGAGACATCGTTTCTTTAGAGGGGCTTCCCCTCACTTCTAGGAGGATGAAATATCCAAGACTGGACCCCTCAGAGCACCTCACACCCCTTTTCAGTTGCAGTCGTAGATTTCCCTGTGTAAATCTTTGGTTGATGTTAACTGTCACCCACTAGAATTTTTCTCCACAAGGGCAGGTGTTGTATTTATGTTGGGTGTGGCATAGTAGTTCCCATGTCAAAAAAATGAAAAATAAAAATAGAGCCTGGCATAGAATAGGTGTGCAGTAAATATTAGTTAAATGTTTGTGGAAAGAGCATTAGGTTTTGGAACCAGAGAGCCAGCTGGTAGGAAGTATTGTGCTTCTGCCTTCTCTTGCTGTTTAGAACCTAGCAGAGCAGCAGGCAGACTATTAAACATTGTGATCCAAAGCATTACCTTCCCACTTTAAAATTCATTAATTCTACTCTTTTTCGCACCATTCTGTAATTTGTTGGAGCATATATTTTCAGAAGAGAGCCAGACATGATAAAATGCAGGTCATGCTGCAGGCCTGAATAAAACAGCAACAGGCCTGACATGACAATTATCTTTAAATTCCGTTTGGAGAGATCCATGTGTTTTCGCTCTACTACTATAAACTAGGACAGAAGTGTGCACCAGAAAGTTACTGTGAAAGGTTATACTATACTTGCTTGTCTTTTAAACTCTGTTTTAAATTGCTATTTGTTTGCCAAATCCCTCGTGCGATAAATGCCCAGACAGGTTTTATTCTATAAAAGAGGGTCGGAGAACATCAAGGAGCCCCTTCCAACCAGGAGACTCTTTGTTGTGTTAGATGGAATAGGGAAGCAGTGAGAACCTTGATGAAATAGCGGGCCAAGGCTAAAAGCCAGACCATGCTGACCCTCTGTATTAAGTGTAAAAGAAAAGGAGAGGAATGATTGAATTGAGCCACAGTGAAATATGGAAGGGGGAAAATCTGGCTGTGTGTTCTATGGATCCGAGACTGTAAGTCATCCGGGCTTCTTTATGCTTTATAAAGATCTTGCCTTTGAAGTAATAATAATAAGAGCTGCCATTTATTGAGGGCCTATGACTGCCGCGCACCATGCACAGTGCTTTCCATGCGTTAGGCACTTCCATTCTCACAAGGACTCTCTGAAGGAGGTGTTGTTAGCAGTCTTATTCTGTAGCTAGGGGAATCAAGGCACAGAGAAGTTAAGTAACTTGCCAGAGGTCATCAGAGCCAGGGGTCAAAGCCCGGTCCACCTGACTACCAATCATATCGTCTTAACCTGCCTGCTGAGCAGCCTCCAGATTGGTGCTTCTTAGCTTCTTCAGGCTTACCCAAGCCTTTGAGTCTGCCATGCAAGCCGAGCTCCTTTCCTTGCTCGTGGAGCTAGTAAGAGGTGGTTTGGGTTAGGTCTGTTGGTTCTAGAACCTAAGCTGTGCAGTACAGTGATGTTCTAAGTCCTCTTACTATTTTCTGAGACGAATTTAAAAACTTGGGAATGGAAGACAGAAGCTTACATCTCACATGCCATGGACAGAGTAGAGGCTCAGTAACACTTGATTTAATGAATCATTAAAAGATCTAATCAGCATGCCAAGGGCAAGGGTTGGAAGGAGGGTGGTATCCCAGGGTAAGAGTAGAAACTCCAGTGATACTCTAATACTTCATTGTATAACCATATGACATTAGAGAAAACTTGATCAATGATTTGTTTTTTTTCCCTGCAGCAGGCTCACCAGGTTGTTTCCTTAATCTTTTAATATCTGAACCTGGCATTCTACGCAAATTAATTTTTGGTTGACATGGATGGCATTATGGTAGGATTTTACTATACTTCCTTTGGCAACATTAAAATCTCACTGGGATCCAGTACAAAACAAAAACATGTGGATGTGGCAGAAAAAAATGGACCGTGACAATTTGCTTAAAGAATATTTTGGCAAATACATCTCTTTTGAACATTTTAAGGGAAGAAAACAACTTTCCCCATTGTAATATATCAAAATACGGCTGCAATCAATAAAATATTAACAAAAGGATGCATAGACATCATTTAAGTTTTTGTCAGTTGGGTAATCACTTCTGTTCCTTAAATCTAGAATAAATGAAATTTAATGCCTTCTTAGGCACTTTGTAGCACAGTGGAACCACTTTCAGAACTTATGCTACCCTTTTCAAGATTATTTTTATTCTTAAGTTATAAAAGAGAGCTGTGTTGGCTGGGTGAAGCTACCCAGTGGACTCCAGCCATCTTGTGAGTTCCTAGAATTTAAGAATTGGAAGGGTTCTGTAGATACCGTCTTTTTGTTTATTCATCCAGCAAACATGTGAATGACAGATTCTGTGCCAGGCACTGCACTTTAAGGCTTGGGCGTGATGGTGACCGGGACTAGCACAGAGAGCTTCCCGTGTGGTCAGCAGAAGCTTCTAGTAGATTATGAGACCTGCCGTGCTTGGGGCAGTACAGGCGGGACAGGCCTCCTGGGCCAGGGGTGTAGGTACTGCTAAGCTGACATCTGAAACCAAATAGGAGTCGACTGGGTTGGGGAGAACAGCCCACAAGACCAGAGTCAGGGCTCCACCCTGGATCCATGCCAGAAGTGGTGGATGTCTGGACTGGGATTGTGGTCGGGGATGGAGAAACCTGGGTGGATTTGAGAGATGTTTAGCAGGTAAAATAGACAGGCCTTGGTGCTGGATTCACCTGTTATCAATCTGGTGCCACCCCTTATTTCTTGGAAGGTTCATGGTCTATGCACAGTCTTTGCAGAGTGCAAATCTGCTGGTTTCCTTGAGATGTCTTAGGGAAGGAGCATGGCAGTAGATGGGGCATTTTCTGTAAGATGTGAGTCAAGGACTAGTAAGTCCAGACTTAGAGGCTTAGAAGTGAACTGACTTTTATGGAGAATCTGTAATATGGCAGATAATATATTGTGGTCTTTTCCTATGCTCTGTCATTTTATATTGCAGCTGCTTTGAGTGGTGAGCATTACCAGTCCCATTTTGCAGGTGAAGAAGAGCCAAGGGAACTGTCCAAGGTGCCGGATTGCTGTCCCAGCCTTTATCACAGTTCTCAAAGAAAAGAAAGTCCTGCAAGAATTCAGAGCTAAGCTTCAGAGGATTGTAACCTCGAGTCTCTCACAGTTCTTGACCTCAGTCCCTCAGTCAGTCGCACAAGAGCAGTCTTTCTTGAATGCTGGCTGTTGGGACAGCTGCAGAGCGGGGCTGTGTGCATAACCCCGAGGAACAGGAACTCTGGTGCTCAGTCGCCTGGGATCAAAACCTGCCTCCTCTCTTCCAGGCTGTGTGACCACAGCCAAATAACTGAACTTCTCAGTCTCTCATTTTCCTGTCTGCAGGAAGAATGCTAATACTTGCACTATCTCGCCAGGATATCGTGTGGATTAGATAGGTGGATGTAGAGAAAGCTCTTAGAACCATACCTGGCCCCTACTAAGTGTGCTACATAAGTGTTCGCTGTTAGTCTTTGGCAACAAGGAAGAATAAGCCCTCGTCCTGGTAGAGCATATGGAAATCACAGGTCAGATGGTGATAAGGGCAATGAGGAATGGAAAGGTACAGAAGGCAAGGCAGGGGCTGCTGCCTTAGAGATTCCATCGGGGAAATCCTCTCTGATGAAATTCCAGTGAGTATTCTGTGCCTCTGGCCAGTTTCTGCACTGGCATTTTGGGGAAGCATTTTGTACTCTCGCTCCGCATCTGCCTGTGGGCAGCCCCTTGCTGCTTTGCCCTGTTTTGGAACCGTGGTCTGGAACTGCCGTCACTAAACCCTGACCTGTCTCTTGCAGGAAGGGGAGCTTCCCGAGGACAACTGTTTTCACTGCCGAGGGTCGGGCAGTGCCACCTGCTCTCTGTGCCACGGCAGCAAGTTCTCCATGCTGGCCAACAGATTTAAGGAGTCCTATCGGGCCCTGCGCTGCCCTGCCTGCAATGAGAATGGCCTGCAGCCTTGCCAGATTTGCAATCAATAGCCCGTGGCATTGTACGTCCGTTGTGATCACATCCTTCCTGAAGCTATTTCTAATAAACTGCTCCCTCCTTCTCTTCCCTCTCCCAGCAAGGAGGCCACAGTGGCTTGCGACCACTTCCACCACTGGCAAAACTCAATCGCTTGGTAACATTTCATAAGGCTAGGAGCATCTCTGTGTGGTTCTAAGTGGCAGAGGCAATTTTGAATTAGAGTCCGCTTTGAAACGGGTTCTAAAATTATCCTTCCAGGAACGTGTGCGTGCATCTTACTTAGCTCAGCTTTTCCCTTGCACTAGTGGGCAAATAAATGTACATTTCAGGCAGCGGGTTGAAATCATTTTCTGGTTGGGAGTTATTTTGCAAAATTATGCAGCAAGAAAGGAATAAAAAAGGCAGGTTTCTGATGAACTGAATTCCTGTAGCTTATAGTGCATTTCAAATCATTATTGATCAGATTGAGCTTTTAATTAAGCAGAAGAGAAAAGGGATGCCCTATGCAGAATATATGAGCAGGCCACTGAAAACAAAACAACATGTGTGTGCTTCATGCTGAAGATAGGCAAGCTGAGAAGGCCTTTCTTTCAATGTCCTGACTCTCTCCTGTGTGATGTGCTTGGGTTCATGCAGGCAATGAGCAATGCTACTTCTTAAGGCCAGATGAGGTAAGACATTTCTGCATGCCTCTCAACTCCTGGGGTTATAAGCCAAGTCAAAGCTATTTATGATAAATTTGGTGCTTAAGTATGTGTGTATGATATGACTTCTTCTAGCCCGTGAATTATTAGTAAATAAATAAATGTATATTAAATCTAAGATAAAGCCACAATCTCTTCAGAAAAGCTTGGCTATTTTGTAGTTCTCTATCGGAACCGACTAAAAGAAAAACTATTACCAAGGCAGATTTTTAAGAATTATCTTTCTGCCGCCTGCGAATACACGTGCTAAAGGTAACTCTTTCCTCTTAAGGTTGGTTATAAAATTAGAGAAATTCTTTTGTTAATGAACTTTTGTAGCTCTAACACCCACTGTCCTTACCCCTTGAGAGTAACACTGTAAAATCTGTTATCTATTGAGACACATGGCTTTTCTATGATAATTTTGGTTTTCATAGCTTAATTTTTTTCAAGATTTGTTTGTTATCCTCTAATAGCTGTTAAAATAATTCAACAGTGGAATGCTTTTCAGGAAATATGAACACTTCTAATAAAAAGATAAAAATATTTTTGGAAGTCATGATAAATGTTGCCTATTCTCTCTTAGCCAGAATGATAGAACGGTTGTTCATCTGCTTTCTTTGCTTCGACACTTAACTGTTCTCTGACTTGGTGTATGTTTTCTCGCAGCTTTGGACACCTCTCTTCTTCCGGAGTACCAGAGGAAGGAATGTAACAGGAAACCTTGAAGTATAGTCTTCTCTTTTTTGACAGGAACATTTGATGATAAATAATTTGAGCTCCGCCTGCTGCATGTGCACTGTTGCCCATAACACCATCCCTTCGGTAGGGCATGGGGCTTACAGTTTCAGTGGAGGAGACAGATCTACAAACGGATAATTATAGTGTCATGTGACGTGTTCTGGGACACGAGAATTACAAGGAGCGTTTGAAGCACAGAGAAGGGACATCTCACTTAGCCTGAGTGGGGTTTGAGGGGCTTCCCAGAGGAAGAAGTGTAAACAATGTTGGCTTCTTTTCCTTCTTTCATGCTTTCCGGAACCTTTAATCTTTTTCATCCCATAATAAATACATCCACTAATAATTACATCTGTTTGTTCAGACAACAGGTATTTATTGAGCCCTGGGGATGTATCAGTAGACAAAACAGACAAAATCCTCAACTCCATAGAGCTTCCATTTTGGTGGGGAGAAGCTGACAACTGAAAACATGTATTTAATATATGATGTATATATTCAGAGACAACTAAAAAAGTATGCAACAGAGAATTAAAATATATAATTGTATGCACATATATAATGTATAGATGTTTGGAGTGTTAGAAGAAGATGAAGGCTTTCATGAAAAATAATAAAGGTGATAGAGAGTTGGGATGGTTGCAATCTTAAATTAGTTTTCAGGGAAGCATCACTGAGAGGTTTCCTTTAAATAAAGGCCTAAAGGAGATGAGGAGTGAGTTGTGAAAGTATGTGGCATAAGATTATTCCAGACAGCAGAAAGAGCAAGTTATAGCCTCATAGGAAGGAGAGCCTGATGTGTTTGGAGAGCAGCAAAGAAGCCAGTGTGGCTGGAGCGCAGTGAACAAGATGACAAGTGTCAGGAAATGAGGTCAGAAAAGAAGGTGTGGGTGTGTTGGCATGAGAGGGCGCCTTTCTTCAGAGCCTTTGTAAGAACTTGGGTTTTACTGAGTCAAGTGCTGCTCTGGATGGGGTCTGTTTTCCATCAACCGCATACCCTCTCCTTTCATACACTGCTGGGGCAGGAGACCTGCAAACTCCACTTCCCAGAAATCTCACCTGCTGGCTTCCTGGTAGGTTCTGCCAACAGGTGGTACTGGCAGAGCTGGAAGATGGTAGGAAGGAAGCACCTCCCCTCTCTTTCTGAGGGGGATCCTGACAGCTGTTCCCACGAGCAGCTGGCATGTGGGAATGCTAGCTCGGGAAGCTCACTTCCAGCTGTAGTCACATCAGTGGCTCTGACTGTAGGTTCGGTGGAACATTCCTCCAGCCTAGCGGTGGTGGTGGATTGCTGCAATTACTAATCTTTGTAATCAATTCCCTCTGATACATATTCCCTTTCTTTGAAATACCCCAGAAGAGTGGTTTCTGGCTTTCCTGATGGAATGCTAACTGATACAGATATTTTAAGCAGAGGAGGGTCATGGTGTGATTGTATTTTAACAAGCTCCTCTGGCTGCTGTATTGAGAGAAGACACCATGGAGCTGAAGTGGAACTGGGAGCCCAGTTAGGAGACCATGGCAGTAATTCTGATGACAGTGAATGGTGGCCTGGGCCCGTGTGCTGCTAGTGGAAATGGTATAAGTGGTTGGATTGTGGATATATCTTGAAGGTAGAACCATAGAGTCTGTCTGCTGTCCTTTGTACCCAGAACTATTACTTACGACCTACCGTATGCAAACCCTATCTGTGGAGATAAATTTGCATTAAAGTATCCACTTCTGGGGAGGAGTCAAGATGGCGGAGAAGTAGCAGGCTGAGATGACATCAGGCAGCAGGAGGTTAGCTAGATAGCCTATCAAACCATTCCGAACACCTACGAATCCAACAGGAGATCGAAGAGAAGAAAAACAACAATTCTAGAAACAGAAAATCGACCACTTTCGAAAAGGTAGGACCAGTGGAGAAGTGAATCCAACGCGACGGGAAGATAGACCCCAGGGGGAGGGGCCGGCTCCCGGCAAGCGGC
>ML110791.1:0-50783 GCA_003697995.1 Taxidea taxus jeffersonii
TGGAATGTTCTGAATATATCTGTGATGTCCATCTGGTCCAGTGTGTCATTTAAGACCTTTATTTCCTTGTTGATATTTTGCTTGGATGATCTTTCCATTTCAGTGAGGGGTGTGTTAAAGTCTCCTACTATTATTGTATTCTTGTCAATGTGTCTCTTTGATTTTGTTATTAATTGGTTTATATAGTTGGCTGCTCCCATGTTAGGGGCATAGATATTTAAAATTGTTAGATCTTCTTGTTGGACAGACCCTTTGAGTATGATATAGTGTCCTTCCTCATCTCTTATTATAGTCTTTGGCTTAAAATCTAATTGATCTGATATAAGGATTGCCACCCCAGCTTTCTTCTGATGTCCATTAGCATGGTAAATTGTTTTCCACCCCCTCACTTTCAATCTGGAGGTGTCTTCAGGTCTCAAATGAGTTACTTGTAGGCAGCATATTGATGGGTTTTGTTTTTTTATCCATTCTGAAATCCTGTGTCTTTTGATTGGGGCATTTAGCCCATTTATGTTCAGGGTAACTATTGAGAGATATGAATTTAGGCCATTGTATTGCCTGTAAGGTGATTGTTACTGTATATTGTCTCTGTTCCTTTCTGATAATACTTTTAGGGTCTCTCTTTGCTTAGAGAACCCCTTTCAATATTTCCTGTAGAGCTGGTTTGGTGTTTACAAATCTTTCAGTTTTTGTTTGTCCTGGAAGCTTTTTATCTCTCCTTCTATTTCAATGATAACCTAGCTGGATAAAGTATTCTTGGCTGCATGTTTTTCTCGTTTAGTGCTCTGAATATATCATACCAGTTCTTTCTGGCCTGCCAGGTCTCTGTGGATAAGTCTGCTGCCAATCTAATATTTTTACCATTGTATGGTACAGACTTCTTGTCCCGTGCTGCTTTCAGGATTTTCTCTTTGTCGCTAAGACTTGTAAATTTTACTATTAGATGACGGGGTGTGGACCGATTCCTATTGATTTTGAGGGGTGTTCTCTGCACCTCCTGGATTTTGATGCTTGTTCCCCTTGCTATATTAGGGAAATTCTCCATGATAATCCTCTCCAGTATACCTTCTGCTCCTATTTCTCTTTCTTCTTCTTCTGGAATACCAATTATTCTAATGTTGTTTTGTCTTATGGTATCACTTATCTCTCGAATTCTCCCCTCGTGGTCCAGTAGTTGTTTGTCTCTCTTTTGCTCAGCTTCTTTATTCTCTGTCATTTGGTCTTCTATATCACTAATTCTTTCTTCTGCCTCATTTATCCTAGCAGTAAGAGCCTCCATTTTTTATTGCACCTCATTAGTAGCTTTTTTATTTCAACTTGGTTAGATTTTAGTTCTTTCATTTCTCCAGAAAGGGCTTTTATTTCTCCTGACAGGGTTTCTCTAATATCTTCCATGCCTTTTTCGAGCCCGGCTAGAACCTTGAGAATCATTGTCCTGAATTCCAGATCTGACATATTACCAATGTCTGTATTGATTAGGTCCCTAGCCTTCGGTCCTGCCTCCTGTTCTTTTTTTTGTGGTGAGTTTTTCCGCCTTATCATTTTGTCCAGATAAGAATCCGCTGTTCTCCTTGTTAAGTGAACTTGGTCTTGGCTGGATTTCTTGTTGATTTTCTGGGGGAGAGGCTAGTTGTAGTGATTCTCAAGTGTCTCTGCCCCAGGCAGAATTGCACCACCCTTACCAGGGGCCGGGCTAAGTAATCCTCTCAGGTTCGCTTATGGGAGCTTTTGTTCCCTGAAGGCTTTCCGTAGATTTCCAGAGGACGGGAATGAAAATGGCGGCCTCCCAATTTCCGGCTCTGAGGAGCCGAGAGCTAGGGGCCCCAGTCTTAAGTGCGCCTTCAGAGGAAAGCATTTACTCACTCCCATCTCCCCAGCCTCCGGCTGTGCTTGGAGAAAATCGTGCGTAATCAGTCCCGTCTCACTGGTGGGAGCTCATTGCGCTCCAAGCTCACCCAACCTGTGACCAAGCATCTCTGTCTCTGGCAGAGTCCCACCTGAAGTCTCCGAACCCCATAGATCCCTGAGCTATCCCAGGTCGGTGTCTCCCTGGATCTTGTGGGGACCCCTCGCACAGAGCACCGGCCCGTGTCCCAGACCACGGCTCTAGGAAACCCCGAGTTGAGAGCTCATTCCTCGGCTCTGTCTCTGCAGCCAGCTTCACTGCTCTAATACCTGTGAGCTCTGCGACACTCAGACACCCCCAATCCTTCTGTGACCCTGCGGGACCTGAGTCCACGCTGTCCCCGTGAGGTCTTCACCCCAGTTTAGCCTCTGGAGCGATGTCCCTCCATGGAGCAGACTTTTAAAAGTCCTGATTTTGTGCTCCATTGTTCTGCCGCTTGCCGGGAGCCGGCCCCTCCCCCCGGGGTCTATCTTCCCGTCGCGTTGGATTCACTTCTCTGCTGGTCCTACCTTTTAGAAAGTGGTAGATTTTCTGTTTCTAGAATTGTTGTTTTTCTTCTCTTCAAGCTCCTGTTGGATTCATAGGTGTTCGGAATGGTTTGATAGGCTATCTAGCTGATCTCCTGTTGCCTGATATTATCTCAGCCTGCTACTTCTCCGCCATCTTGACTCCTCCCCTTCATTTGTAGTTTTACTACTTTATTTTTCATGGCCCTACTCTCTGTTTAATTAGTACAGGGACTTTCTTTTTAAGAAAAAAATGCCTTTTATTTTAATCAATTCTGTGATTTAATTCTTTTTTTTTTCCTCCTCTTACAAGGGAAAGGTTAAGCTGTCCAGTTATCAAAAAAATTCAAATTCCTTTTCTTGGACTACCATCAGTGTGCTTCCATGCAGCAAATCTCCCAGGTCCTAGGAACCACTTCCAGACACTGAAGCTCTTCTCGGGTCAAAAGACTCTTCTGCCTCCAAGAACTCCAAATGCTTCTGTTTTCAGAGGACTTCTGGAATAGGTCATAGATCTTCTGCTGCTCTGAATCCCTGTAGAAGTAGTCAGTGGCTTCTGTCATTTCTGAAAAACTGATCTCAGAAAGCCCAGATTCACTTAGAACTTTAATCTCTTGAATCAAGGGGCAAAGGTAGCATCAGTCTTGCCTCTCCCCACAAGGTAAGGGGTGCTCCCGCAGCTCCACCGTCCACTACGGTGTAGTCACTCCTCAGCCTGGGTCAGCTCTCTTGGCTTCCAAAGCAGCTCAGTGAATACCAGCAGGTCAGCCAGGGTAAGAGGAGGCCCACGTTGGTGGCTGTGATGGACAGCACAGTCATGGCGTGCCTCTCAGACAGCTGCAACTGCCAGCACAGATCTGTCAGGTTCCCTGTGGCTGTTTTGTTGTGATTATTTTTTTCCTTTGGTTCAGTTTCAGAAAGACATTTTAAATATGCATTGCCCAAGCACATTGTATATAAGGAATTATAAGTTAAATTATTTCTTTAAGTAAAGCATTGAATCTTTAAAAAAATACTTAAGCATCACTTAAGGAGCCAAATCATAAGCTGGTTATTTTAAATACAATTTATGGTGGTATTTGAGTTCTCATTTTTGTTCAAGAAAGAAATGGGCATTGTACATGGCTACATGGTTTGATTGCAAAGATTAATTAATGTTTGTTATCTGTGGTGATTCATAATTTTCACAGCAGTCTTTTTCAAATTGTGATTCCAGCAAAAATTGTTATCTAATAATAAGGATATTAATTGGCATGCTGTTTAATGAATGAATTAATGCATAACATGTAGATCAATAAGGATAAAGAATTCTCATATTTTGGGACGCCTGGGTGGCTCAGTTGGTTAAGCGGCTGCCTTCGGCTCAGGTCATGATCCCAGCATCCTGGGATCAAGTCCCACATCGGGCTCCTTGCTCAGCAAGGAGCCTGCTTCTGCCTCTGCCTGCTTCTCTGTCTGCCTGTACTCTCTCTCTCTAATAAATAAATAAAGTCTTTAAAAAAAAATTCTCATATTTTATCATCTATTTTTTATCATATACACTGCTAGTTTGTTCATTAAAACCTCTGAAAAATACCCAAGACTATTGATTTGGTTCAACTCAACAGTTGCTAAACTCATATGATCATGGAAATCATGATCATGAAGTCCTTTTTGACTTCAAAAAAATAAAATTAGGAAACACAACTCTACTACTTTTTATTATCCATAGTCCACAGTCTGTGGCTTTTAAGAAAAGTTTCTATTTTCTCTTACCTATTAAATTTATTTTTCCTATTTCTACAATTCTTAAACCTTGAAATTCTTTATTTTTCTTTTTGAAGATTTTATTTATTCATCTGAGAGAGAGAGAGAGAGAGCATGACGGGGTAAGGGCAGGGAGAAGGAGAAGCAGGCTCCCTGCTGAGACTTAATCCCAGGACCCTGGAATCATGACCTGAGCTGAAGGCAGACACTTAACCAACTGGGCCACCCAGATGCCCCCAAATTATTTCTTTTCATGCACTATTATTTTGTAAAACACCTTCTTGTTACATAGTTATCAAATGTACCTATAATTTTTGGAATTATATAGAATAAGATATAGTTGCTTTCAATTTTTGTGTTTAACAAATTTTAATGCATTATTTCATTATCCTCTAGCCAATTGCAGTTATATAAATAACTTTATTTGCATGAAGCACATAGCAGTTTATTGGCTTAACTCCAGTTTTTTGTTTGTTAGGTTTTTTGTAAATAATCTTATTTAGGTAAAAGATATGTGGTAACATGTTAACAAAGAGAACTAGAAATATCTGAACATAGTATTTGACCAATAACATTTAGGTAAATGATAAAGTAGTCCATATCTACAGATTTTTCTCAATTTAAAATAATGGGTTGTTTTCTGTTTAGCCTTGTGTGGTACTCTTTAAGCAAGTCAGACAGATTAAAATGATCCCTTCTTCGTATCTTTAACCTAAGAAATTTTAATATCAATTCATGAACTCACTGAAATGCCTCAGTGAGCTCCTTGCTTCTCTGTTTCTTGTAATTCTCTAATGGACAATGGAGGCTCAAAGCTGATGGAAAGCAGCAGGTTCGGGACCAACTCCAAATTCCTGCCACGTCCTTTAGTTGTGTCTTTTCTCAGAAGTTGGCCTTCTCTCTCAAGAGCTGTTTTCCTTTCAGAGCCAGTTTCATTTTCTCTTAATCCATTACTTTCTTCCCTCTCAGAGGCCTACCTATACTATTCTCTGATGAGTATCCAATTCCAAAGACTAGTGTCTGCTTAATAGGACTTATTCACTTACTCCTCAGGTCTTTTCTGCTCCCCTTAACTCCTTCCTAAATCCCTGCTGTCTTTTCTTTCTAAATTTTTACTTTCCTGGAATCTGAGTGGCAAGTTCTACTTACGAAGTGCCTCAGAATTGCAAACTTGTGTTCATCCCTGGGTCACTTCTGTGCAGGTACAGTGGAATTTTCTGACTTCAGAAAAAATCTGCCTTTTTAGAGGCCAGACATGATTCAGTCCTGTAATTCTTTAATTGTGTGGCTATTAGAGTTCACTTCTGATAGCTCTGTGTACCACCCCTTTCCTCCTTCTCCTCCTTTTCCTTCTTCCTCTTATTCCTCCACTATCTCTTCTTCTCCTTCTCCTTCTACTTCTCCCTCTCTCTCCCCCTCCTCCTGCTTTTTCTTCTTCTTCTTTTTTTTTTGGCTGGGTGCAGTGTACTTTATTAATGGTACATGACAAGGTAGGGCTCCCCAAGCCTTTCCCCTTCTTCAAGAAACTGTGTAGAGGGGCGCCTGGGTGGCTCAGTGGGTTAAGCCTTCAACTCAGGTCATGATCTCAGGGTCCTAGGATCGAGCCCCACATCGGGCTCTCTGCTCAGCAGGGAGCCTGCTTCTTCCTCTCTCTCTGCCTGCCTCTCTGCCAGTCAAATAAATAAATAAATAAATAAATCTTAAAAAATAAAAAAGAAACTGTATAGAGGGGAAGGATAAGTTGGGGCAAGGACTCCCCAGCTGCTCTTCCTCTTCCTCTCCTTCCTCTCTTGCTCTCACTGTTGCTGGTAGTTCAGGGGTCTCTCTCCTTGGAGGCCATGTGGACCTTAAGGTCCACCACCCAGGTGCTATAGCCAAATTAATTGTCATACCAGGAAATGAGCTTGACAAAGTAGTCATTGAGGGCAATGCAGCCCCAGCATCAAAGGTGGAAGAATGGGTGTCATTGTTGAAGGTGCATGAGACAACCTGGTCCTCATTTAGCCCAGGATGCCCTTGAAAGGACCCTCTGATGCCTGCTTCACCATTTGGTGAATTTGAAAGCTTTCTCCAGGTGGCAGGTTGATCCAAGACTGACACCTTGGGGGTGGATGCATGGGGGCACTGAAGGCCATGGCGATGAACTTCCCATTCAGCTCAGGGATGACCTTGCCTGTAGCCTTGGCAGTGTCAGTAGAAGCAGGGATGATGTTCTGGGCAGCCCCTGAACCATCATGGCATGGTTCCAGAGGGGCTGTCCACAGTCTTCTGGGTGGCAGTGATGGCATGGACTGTGGTCATGAGTCCCTCCTCAATGCTGAAGTTGTTATGGATAACCTTGGTCAGAGGGACCAAACATTTGGTGGTGCAGGAGGCATTCTTACAATCTTGAGGGAGTTGTCATGCCTTCATGGTTCACACCCATTACAAACATGGGGGCATGAGCAGGAGCAGAGATAATGACTCTCTTGGCTCCACCCTTCAACTGAGCCCCAGCCTTCTCCAAAGTGGTGAAGACTCCACTGGAATCCTCAACGTACTGAGCAACAGCATCACCCCATTTGATATTGGCAAGTTCTCACTCTGGGAAGATATAGATGGGCTTTCCATTGATGACCTGTTTCCTGTTTTTATCCTTGACTATGACATGGAATTTGCTGTGGGTGCAATCACACTGGAATATGCAGACCATGTAGTTGAGGTCAATGAAGGATTATTGGTGACAAAAATTTCCACTTTGTCAGAGTTAAAAGCATCCCTAGTGACCAGGTGCTGAATCTAGCCAGATTTGTTTATTCCAACCTTCACTACTGTGTCTTAGGGATGCAACTTGTATTTCACCAGAAGATACAGTTGTCTGTTGAAGGGGAAGCAGAGAGCCTGGTCCTTTTCTTCTTATTTGTGTGTTTATTTTCTTTCGTTTTTCTTTGTAGTTATCAAAATGATGCAGACTTGCCTTCCATAGATTGCTTTTTGATGCTGTTGATTGTTTCTTTTGCTGTGCAGAAATTTGTTAGTTTGATGTAGTTCTACTTCTTCATTTATGTTTTTATTGATTATAGTTTTGAAATTATATCCATGAAATCATTATGGAGACCAAAGTTTTATTCTAGGAATTTTAGAGATTTCAATCTTAAATTTAAATTTTTAATCCCTGTTGAGTTGACTTTTGTGTATGTGTAATAATTGGTCTAATTTCATTCTTTTGGGTGTGGATATCTAGTTTTCCCAACACCATTTATTGAAGAGATGATATTTTCATCATTTTGTATTTCTGGCACTGTCAAAAATCAGTTGACCATATAAATGTGAGTTGATTAAATCATAATATTGAAAAACTGGAAATGCCCCCATGAACAGTTCACCATCTTTTGACACAGCATGTAAAACAGTACAGATTGTCTCTTCCTTATCAATGTTTATTCTATCATCTTCCAGAAAAGTGTTCATAAACTGTGATTTATTCCTTACTTTATATCTTAATAATATGTTTTTGAATGTATGTTTTTTTATTTAATAGCACATTTTCCTATTTTACTGGACCATTATATCATGTGTTACCTATTTATAGGAAGTTCTAAATACATTCCTCCATGTTTGTGTATCAGTAGGTGTCTAAAAATTTCTTTGGCTATAGCCATCACTGTATTTAGTAGGAGAAAATAAAAGGAAGTTTCATTCTAACCTTTACTTCAATAAAATTTTTATGTACTAAACTTTGAAAAAATGAATTAAGGCATTAATAAATAGAAATTTCTATCTGTGCAGACTAACAACTTACTAATAGCATATAAATATTGCTAGGTCACAGAGTTAGATTTCTGTATCTTAGTGATTGTTTTTACTGTGCCTACTCTGCTCCTCAATATTATTGCAGCTTTACTGTAGAAAACTTCAGAGACTTTTTCATGCCTCAGTACTTGATAAGTATTAGGATAGGTTATAAAATGGCCCTTTGAAACTTTGAAGCATTACATTTTAAAACACATCATGTTGTATAATATATTGAGAGGAATAAAATTATTCATGAAGGGGAAATGTTAAATTAGAGAAATATATCGCAAATTATTCATAAATTTGGTTATGCTTTACTCAAAGTAAAATATATTTCTTTCTTTTGTCCACATTATAGAATATCCAACATGTGATTAAAAGTGGTGGATGTGTTAGCACCACATTTGATTTTACCTGAATGAAAGTATATTTTGATGTCTTTTGCTATATAACAATGATTATAATTCAGAACTAAATAAACATATTTTAAGCAACAACAAAATATCAATAAAGCTTTAAAGCAGAACCTTTTACTAATTGGCTAAATAAATTGTAGGCAAATGGAAATTCTACTTGTACTTGTAGTAAACATACAATGTGCCATATATACTATGCACATAAACATATGTAGTAAGTCTAAATCACACTATGAGCCCATTTAATAAGTTAATCACTAAGTCTTGTTTTGTACTTATTAGAAACCAAATATATTGGTGGGGGCTGAAATGTATCTACTGTCTATTTTCTGTCTTCGAGAAGCAGCCATTTTATTTGAGAGGTTAAGGAAGCAATAGAGAGAAGAACCCACTTCAACATCCATAATCATAGTCCTGCCCCAGAAGATGATTATTCATCCTGACTGGGTTTAACTCAGGTGTGAAAAAATAATGTGTTTTCATGAAATATGAACAGAAATGATATGTGCCACTTCTTGCCAGAAATTTTAAGAAATAAAATCTGATTTTCTATTATTTCTTTTTCCTCTGCTTAGAAAACTGTATATTCTGCAGCCCCAAACTATTCCATCATCCTGAACGATGTGTAGCAGACATACAGTTTGGGAAAGGAACACACTTGGTTTTGAAGAACACTGAGATTAAAAAAAAAAATTAAATATTTATTTATTTGAGAAAGAGAAGGAGAGAGCAAGCAGAGGGAGGGGCAGAGAGAGCGGGAGAGATAATCTTAAGCAGGCACCACACTGAGGGCAGAGTCCACTTAGGGCTTGATCTTATGACCCTGATATCATGACCTGAGCTAAAATCAAGAGAGTGATGTTTAACCAACTGAGCCACTCAGGCAGCCCAGTAAGAATACCACTGAGATTTTAGAATTCTTAATACAGAATAACCAGGAACATCATAACAAATGAGATCAATGTGAAATGCATAATCATTGTGAGTTCTTTATAATATTTTATATTTTTTTTCAAATATCAGAAGAAACATGTTTATAGCAATAGATTTAAGCAACACAGATAAGCCTATGTTTTACCATAAGATAAATGTGATTATTTCTTTCCTTTATCCCAAGTTTATGCAAAAGCAAAACACCATGACTTAAAATTCATCTTTCTAAATGGATGCTATATTTATACAACTAGGTACAAATAAATAGGGTGTTTATTTACCCAACATTGTGTAATATTCTTTATATTGATCTGCAACTTTTCCCTATTTCTGTCTTTTAAGGATGTATGTGATTCTCCACATGAGATATTCACAGTTACATGTCTTAGCATTGGGTCTTCCTATCAAGTATATAAGCCACTTTCTATAATATATTTTTATAGAAAATTATAATATTAATAGAAATCTATAAAAATATTTCTCTGGGTAATCATGTATACATAGATTCATATTTAAATATATAGGAATATATATGGACTTTCCAATAAAATTGCACATATTTTACAATCTCCAAAGATTAGAATGTCATCATATAATTATTAAAATGACAGAATAGTTTTCTTATAGAGGTGCCTGTGTGGTTCAGACAGTTGATGGTCTGACTCTTGGTTTTGGCCTAGGTCATGATCTTAGGGTCATGGGGTTGAACCCCACATTGGGCTCTGCTCTAAGCTCAGAGTCTATCATTCTCCCTCTGCTCCTCACCCCTGCTTGCTCTCTCTTGTTTTCTTTAAAATAAATAAATAAGATCATAAAAAAAAAGTTATCATCTTTGGGTCACATTTTCTTCTTGAATTATAATTTGATTCTTTCTATAAAATTATCAGCAAGACCTAAAGAGAATATGAATAACATACTCTTTCCTACCATTGTTTAGCAAAAGTGTAAAAAGTGTTGAAATTTGAAATAAGTTGTATTTTAAGAGATGAATAAAGGGTCGAGTGGAAAGGAAAAGGTAATTTTAATACTGACTACAAATTATACCCTTTTACAGAAAACATTTCAGTTGAAACCATCATGTAGAGAAAAATTCACCAACAATACAAAGAAAAGTAGAAAGATCTGGATTAAAAATAACTTCTAAAAAAATAACTTATATTCATTTATATTAGAGAAAGTAAGAGTATTGAAAGAATGGGCTGGGTTATTAAGAGCACCAATTGAGAAGCTCGAGTCAAATCCAGAAACTGGATTACAGAATGGCTCATAGAGTGAGAGATAGAGGAAGGGCTTTAAAAACAAACAGGAGGGGCACCTGGGTGGCTCAGTGGGTTAAAGCCTCTGCCTTCGGCTCAGGTCATGACCTCAGGGTCCTGGGATCAAGCCCCGCATCGGGCTCTCTGCTCAGGGAGCCTGCTTCCCTCTCTCTCTCTGCCTGCCTCTCTGCCTACTTGTGGTCTCTCTGTCAAATAAATAAATAAAATCTCAAAAAAAATAAAAATAAAAACAAACAGGAACCATGAAAATAAAGAGGAAATTCTAAAATTACATGAATAAAACACTTTAAAAACATGAAATACCAAAGATGGTGGAGGAGTAGCAGGCTGAGATGACATCAGGCAGCAGGAGTTCAGTTAGATAGTTATCAAACCATTCCAAACATCTACAAATCCAATAAGAGATCAAAGAGAAGAACATCAGCAATTCTAGAAACAGAAAAATGACCACCTTCTGAAAGGTAGGACCTGCAGAGAAGTGAATCTGAAGGTACAGAAGATAGAACACGGTGGTGTTGGGGAGGGGGGGGCAGAGGCTGGCTCCCGGCAAGCAGCAGAGCAAGGGAGAACAAAATCAGAATTTTTAGAAGTCTGCTCCACTGAGGGATATCACTCCAGAGGCTAAGCAAGGGTGGAGCCCTCGTGGGGACAGCGTGGTGTCAGGTCCTACAGGGTTACAGAAGGATCAGGAGTGTCTGAGTGTAGCAGAGCTTGCAGGTATTAGAGCGGGGAAGCTGGCTACAGAGATGGAGCAGAGGAGTGAGCTCTCAGTTTGGGTTACCATAAACTGTGATCTGTGGCACAATCAGACCATTGCTCCTTGAGCAGGGACCCACAAGTGGCAGATCTAGGGTGATGCCCCCGGAAGAGTGGCAGGGATCTGCTGGGTTTGGAGGCTCCAAACAGGGCTGTGTGCCAGAGACAGAAATGTTTGGTCACAGGCCGGGTGAGCTCAGAGCACGGCCAGAGACTGGGAGACAGGAAGGATTGAATGATTTCTCAAGGGTGCACTGAGGAGTGGGGCCCTGAGCTCTCAGTAACTCTGGGAGAGAGATTGGGAGGCTGCCATTTTAATCCCCATCCTCCAGAGCTCTACAGAAAGTGTTCAGGGAACAAAAGCTCTTGAGAGAGAACGGGGAGATTACTTAACTCGACCCCTGACAAGGGTGGTGCAATTCTGCCTCGGGCAAAGACACTTGAGGATCACTACAACAGGTCCCTACCCAAGAAGATCAGCAAGAAATCCATCCAAGACCAAGCTCACTGGTCAAGGAGAACAGTGGAATTCCAGAGGAGGGGAAAGCAAAGCACAGAATTTATGGTTTTCTCCCCATGATTCTTTAGTCTTGCACAGTTAATTAAATTTATTTAATTTTTATTTTTTCTTATTCTATTTTTTTAACTTTTACTCTTTCCTCTTCTAATGTTTTTAACTAGTTTATCTTAACAATACTTTTCTTAAAAAATTTTGAACCTTTATTATTATAGTCATATTTTATCCTTTATTCTATCTAACTTTATCTTTTGTATACACATAGGGTTTACTCTTCTAAAAAAAATTGGGATACAACTTCTTCTAATAGATCAAAAAAAATATATATATATACATACACATGTGTATATATATATATATATATATATACACACACACACAAATAAGGACAAATAAGGACATATACATAGTTTTCCTTTCTTTAAAATTTTGGGAGGTAGTTTCTTCTAAGAGACCAAAATACTCCCAAAATCAAGTGGGTGGCTCTGATCTATCCACCAGTCTAATATATATATATATTCTTTTTTTTAAATTTTTTAAAAACTTCTTTGTACCCCCTTTCTTCTTCCTATGATTTGGGGTCTCTTCTGATTTGGTTAATGCACATTTTTCTGGGGTCTTTGCCACCCTTTAGCATTTTATTCTCTTGTTCATATATTCTTATCTGGATAAATGACAAGGTGGAAAAACTCACCACAAAAAAAAGAACAAGAGGCAGTACTGAAAGGTTAGGGACCTAATCAATACAGACGTTGTTAATATGTCAGATCTAGAGTTCAGAATGATGATTCTCAAGGTGCTAGCTGGGCTTGAAAAAGACATGGAAGACATTAGAGAAACCCTGTCTGCAGAAATAAAAGCCCTTCCTGGAGAAATAAAAGAACAAAAATCTAACCAAGCTGACATTATTTTAAAAAAGCTATTGGGGCACCTGGGTGGCTCAGCGGGTTAAAGCCGCTGCCTTCGGCGCAGGTCGTGATCCCAGGGTCGTGGGATTGAGCCCCGCATCAGGCTCTCTGCTCTGTGGACAGCCTGCTTCCTCCTCTCTCTCTGCCTGCCTCTCTGCCTACTTGTGATCTCTATCAAATAAATAAATAAAATCTTTAAAAAAAAAAGCTATTAATGAGATGCAATAAAAAAAGGTATTAATGAGATGCAATAAAAAATTGAAGCTCTTGCTGCTAGGATAAATGAGGCAGAAGAGAGAATCAGTGATATAGAAGACCAAATTCCAGAGAATAAAGAAGCTGAGTAAAAGAGAGACAAACAACTACTTAACCACGAGGGGAGAATTTGAGAGATAAGTGATACCATAAGAAGGAAAAATGTTAGAATAATTGGGATTCCAAAAGAAGAAAAAAGAGAGAGGGGTCAGAAGATATATTGGAGTGAATCATTGTAGAGAATTTCCCTAATATGGCAAAGAGAACAAGAATCCAAATCCAGGAGGTGCAGAGAATCCCCCTCAAAATCAATAAGAATGGGTCCACACCCCATTATCTAATAGTAAAACTTACAGATCTTTTTTTAAAAGATTTTATTTATTTATTTGACAGACAGAGATCACAAGTAGGCAGAGAGGCAGGCAGAGAGAGAGGAGGAAGCAGGCTCCCCACTGAGTGGAGAGCCTGATGCAGGGCTCGGTCCCAGGACCCTGGGATCATGATCTGAGCTGAATGCAGAGGCTTTAATCCACAGAGCCACCCAGGTGCCCCAAAACTTACAAGTCTTAGTGACAAAGAGAAAATCCTGAAAGCAGCTTGGGACAAGAAGTCTGGAACATTAAATGATAAAAATATTAGAATTGTACTCTTCTAATATAATTCAGGAATAGCAGATTAGTGGATTCAGTATTAGGGGATTTAGGATTACTTATATACCTACTCTTTAGAGTTGATGCATACATATTGTTGGAATAGAATTGATAAGACTCAGAATCACCACAATGTTTATGTGAAATAAAGATGACAAAGTCAAACATTTGGGAATACCCAGATTCTATTTGAGGTTCATCTTTAATCAGGTGATTTGGATAGGTGATCTCTCTTTCTTTCTTTTTTTCCCCTTTAACTCAGAATTTCCAAGCAATTCATTTTTGTTCAGGCAGCTACTGTTTTGAAATATGTGAACACATTTAGATCCTTTCTTCTTTCCTTTTTTCCTTTCTTCCTTCCCCTCCTGCTCTTCCTGCTTCTCTTCCTTTGTCTCTTTCTTCTTCTAGCCCCTGTTTGTAAAATAATTTAATTGAGTTTAATTGAGTTTCTTTTATAATTTAATAAGCAGGAACTTTGAAACTTAGATCTGTAGTCAATATTTACTGAAGCATACAAAATTTGATAAAACCCAGATAGAGAAGCATTTTTAATAAAAGTGAAAATCTGAAAGTGTATATAAAAAGATATGAAAATAAGGTATATACAAGTGGAAGGAGACATTCTTGCACAGCTTATCCCATCACCAAGATGATAAACAAAGACTCTCATATCTTTAGCTCGTACAGAGTTTTTCCTAAGGGAGAGAAAAGGAGGCTGGTTTCGTGAGCATATAAAGTTGTGCTACTCTGATCAAATTTTTAAGTATTTTCAAAAGCTTTACTAATTGCTTTTGCATCTGATGCAAATATTCAATTCAAAATAAAAACTATCAGACAATTTTAGTCCTAAGTGCTCTTACAGAATGTAAGAATACTATTTGTTAACAGTATCCAATCCATTAGTACTATAGTGTTTGATGCATTATTTTGAAGTAATTTAGGATAAGTAAAATAAAATAATACCTATTTTCAAAACTTGAAAAAAAACTTTTGAGAAAGCTTCCATCTTGAATATTATAATACACAATGTCATATTGATAGAAGATAGCAAATATGGAACATAGCTTTACTAAATATAATGAAGTTTTGGGAAGACCTAGCAGCTGATGACTTTTACTTTACCCAACAATTTTGTAATCTATAGAGTCAGAAAAATCTTATTAGGAGAAAAATACAGGGGAGGGAAAATCTACGTAGGCAGAATAAGAAAAGTGAAAAGTAAATATACCTATTTCAATCAATAGCTAGGTTGTATTAAGCATATTAAGAATATCAACATTCAAATTGTTATTTCTTACAGTATACTTAGTATAGCTAATCCATGGACTCTAAATATAATAAACATGATATAATCAGTAATTAGATTAATTGAAAAAGGAATGGGTTATTATGTCATTGTGTGCATACATACCAAACATCTTCAAAATTCTTTGATTTTTATTATTTTAAAAGTCTGGGGGTGCCTGGATGGCTCAGTGGGTTAAAGCCTCTGCTTTTGGCTTAGGTCATGGTCCCAGGGTCCTGGGATTGAGCCCCACATCGGGCTCTCTGCTCAGCAGGGAGCCTGCTTCCCTCTCTCTCTTCCTGCCTCTCGCCTACTTGTGATCTCTCTCTGTCAAATAAATAAAATCTTAAAAAAAATCGTACTTTTTTTTTCCCTGACTCTAATATTGCTTCTATCAAATTTCATTTTGATTAATTACTTTGGGTTCTGTGTATATCAATCAAGTCCGAAATTCTTAATGGAAAGGCTATCTCATGACTTTTATATTTTTTCCCATGTAATTCTTATTAAAGAATAGAAAATCAAGTGGCGACTGAGTAGCTATTCAATAAACATTTCTCTGGGTGGCTGGGGGGAGGGTGTGGCAACCTTACTTTTCACAAAATAAATGTTTCTGATTAATTTAGTGCAACTTTTCTCTTAGGGAGTTAGCTCTGTAATTCGGTGCCAGGCTTGAATACTGCTCTGGCTACCTTGAAATCTGAACTCTGGCCTTTGTGTCATGATATGAGCCATCTTCTCAGACTCCAGCCTGACCTTGACTAACACCTAAACCAGCTGTCTACACAGCTTGTATCTGGCCTGTCTTTGATCCACCCCCAGCTACTTATATGACATGCTTCACAATACCTCCTTTCTACACCTGTCATCTTCTCAGGTTGTACCAAGAATTTGCAGCATGATATTTCGACTAGTTTCCAAAATGTGTGATAAGTTATGACCTGAGATATTAATCCACTTTTCTTTTGATTAAATTGCCTCAGCTCATTTAATGTTCTCCATAGTTCACAATTTCTAATTGTGAACAGAATTTCCAATCATTTATCTTTGTTCCTAAAAGATCTGATATAGTGATGGCTTTGTATGATCCAACTTGTCAACTTAAATTAAGTAAGATCAGAGATCATATGGTATTCAGCAACTAGAATGCTTCATTTAACATTCTTATGTATTATATTTTCCAAATCATTAATCTGGTCTAAAATTAGGTCCCTGATTCTTCCCACCTGCCTTACACAGCTTTCAGTATCCAATCACACTCTGCCAAATATACATAGCAGTTGCTCCGTTAGGGCTTATTGAGTTGACTGAATTAACATATTTATCTTTTTGTAGAAATATACAGAGTAATGATAAAGAGTTCATGCTCTGCATGTAAACTATGTAGTTTGACCACTTACTAGCTATTTATTTTATTTTATTTTATTTTTTTACTTTTTTTCTTATTTGAGTATAGTTGACACACAGTATTACATTAGTTTCTGGTGCACAACATACAACATAGTGATGCAACATCACTATAGGTTATGCTATGTTCACCACAAGTGTAGCTACCATCTGTCACCACAAAATGCTATTACAATGTTGTCAACTATTCCCTATGCTGTATCTTTCATCCCTGTGACTTTTTCATTTCATAACTATAAGCCTGTATCTCCCACCCCTTTCACCCATTTTGCTCATCTTCCCAGCCTCTTCTTCCCTCTGGTAGCCATCAGGTTGTTCTCTGTATGTTTAAGTCTGATTCTGCTTTTTGTTTACTTGTTTCTTTTTTTTTTTTTTTTGAGATTCCACAGATGAATGAAATCATGTAGTATTTGTCTCCCCAGTCTGACTTATATAAACTCTGTATTTTCATGTATGACCTGCCACAAGAGGTTCATATATATATGTATATACATATACATATACATATATATATGAATTTTTTCACAGCTACTGGGGAGGGAGGAGGTCAAAGTTACATGTAGAGAGACTAGTTAGAGTAGATTGCTAAAATCTAGACTAGATAGGTATGGATTGTATGTGTGAAAGTTAATGGTAGGTTAACGTGAGAAGCAGGTGAACACAGGTTGTAGTTTGAAGGTAGAGCCAACAGGATTTTCTGAAGGGGCAGCTGAGGAGATGTGATAAAAAAAAATACATAAGGATGAGGATAATACCAGGGTTTTGGCCTGAACATTTGAAGTATAGAGTTTTCATTTACTGAGGTAAGGAAGACTGTTGACAGTTTAGGTAAAAGAGAAAATGGGGATGTGCTTGTAAATAATAGTTTAGTGTTAATATGTTAAATTTGAGAAATATTTTGGCCAATAATCTGGTTACCTAACAGTATGGTAATGTCTCCAGGACCATGAAAACTTAAATAAACCCTAAAAATGGCATTGCTAAATTCATACTTTCTGTGGTTTAGTGTTTACATATAAGCTTCAGAGAGTTATTCTAAGAATAATGTACAGGATCAAATCCTGAATTTCAATGAAGTCTAGAAATATTAACTTTTTGCCTCTTCTTTGACTATAATGTTTAGTAATTTTGCAATTGTGGGACACATCACATGGTCTTACCCAATCTTTACGAAACATTTTTCTTTAATTCCATGTACTTGTAGTTCTTATCAAATTGATCCCATGTTTATTATAACAAGTGTATAATTTTCATGATTTCCACTTTACTTTCTCTCTCTCTCTCTCCTTTAATAAATCTGGCTAGAGGATTATCAATTTTATTTTTTTTTTTTTTTTAACAAAGAACCAGCTCCTGTTTTCACTAATGTTCCATTTTTTGTTTGTTTTGGTTTTTATATCATTTATTTCTGGTCTAATCTTTAGTATTTTCTTTCTTTCACTGGCATTAGGCTTTGCTTGTTGTTCTTTTTCTAGCTGCTTTAGGTGTACAGTTAGTTTGTTCACATGAATTTTTTCTTGCCTGTGTTTCTACATACTGCCCTGTTAGGACCACTTTTGCTGCATCTGAAAAGTTTTGGACCATTGTGCTTTTGTTTTCATTTGTTTCCATGTATTTTTTTTAAATTTCTTCTTGAATTTTCTGGTTGATTCATTCATTGTTTGGTAGCATGTTGTTTAGCCTTTGGCAGAAAATCATACACATGATATGATTTCAGTCTTTTTGTATTTGTTGAGGCCTGATTTGTGACCTAATATATGATCTATTTTGAAGAATGTCACATGTGCACTTAAAAAGAAGATTTAGAGGGGCACCTGGATGGCTCAGTGGGTTAAGCCTCTGCCTTCAGCTCAGGTCATGATCCCAGGGGCCTGGGATCGAGCCCCGCATCAGGCTCTCTGCTCAGCTGGGAGCTGTTTCCTCCTCTCTCTCTTTGCCTGTCTCTCTGCCTACTTCTGATCTCTCGCTGTCAAATAAATTAAAAAAAAAAGAAAAAGAAAAAAAAAAGATTTAGATTTAGAGATGCCTGGGTGGCTCAATCAGTTAAGCATCTGTTTTTGGTTCAGGTCATGATCCTAAGGTCCTGGGATCAAGCCCCACATTGGTGTTCTTGCTCACAGGGGAGTCTGTTTCTCCCTCTCACTCCCTCTCCCCCTGCTTGTGCTTGTTCTCTCTGTCTCCCTGACAAATAAACAAATAAAATCTTTAAAAAAAAAGAAAGAAAAGAAGGTGTATTCTGCTATTTTAGAATGGGATGTTCTGAATATATCTGTTAAATCTATCTGGTCCAGTGTGTCATTCAAAGCCATTGTTTCCTTGTTGATTTTCTATTTATATGATCCAACCATTGCTGTAAGATTTTCAATTAGTTCTTATTGTTTTATATATTTGGGGTCTCCCATTTTGGATGCATAAATATTTAGAATTATAATATCTTCTTGTTGGATCATTCCCTTTATTATGAGATAGTGTCCTTTTTTGTCTTTTTTACCAACTTTGTTTTAAAGTCTAGTTTGCTGATAAAATTATTGTTACTCCAGCTTTGTTTTGACAATGATTTGTGTGATAAATGCTACTCCATCTTCTCACTTTCAATCTGTAGGTGTCTTTAGGTCTAAAAGGAATTACTTCTAGCATATAAATGGGTCCATTCTGACATCTCATGCCTTTTCAATGGAGGATTTAGTCCATTTACATTCAAAGTAATTATTGATAGATATGCAGTTAGTACCATTTTATTACTTGTTTTGTCTTTCTTTTTTTCTTTTTTTTTTAAGATTTTATTTATTTATTTGACAGATAGAGATCACAAGTAGGCAGAGAGACAGGCAGAGAGAGGAAGGGAAGCAGGCCCCAGGCCAAGCAGAGAGCCAGATGTGGGGCTTGATCCCTGGACCCTGGGATCATGACCCGAGCCGAAGGCAGAGGCTTTAACCCACTGAGCCATCCAGGTGCCCCACTTGTTTTGTCTTTCTATTTGAAGAACTCTCTGATCCTTCCTTGGCTTTGTCACTTTTGGTCTCTCTTTTGCACTCAAAGGGTTCCCTTAATACTTCTTGCAGAGCTGGTTTAGTGGTCAAGAACTTCAATTTTTGTTTATGTATTAAGCTCTTTAAGTCTCCAATTCTGAATGATAGCCTTGCTGGATAGAGTACTCCTGGCTTGAAAAGAATAGCACTTTGAATATAACATGCTACTCCCTTCTGGCTTGGTTTTGGCCCTACTTTACTATCTTATCATTTAATATCAATTTCCACTTTTTAATAAGCAGTTGGTCCCTTCAAGTAATCTTTTTTCTCACTCATATATGTTGTGTTTAATTCTTAAAAAGGGAAAACAAAAACTTGTGTTGTTTCCTGATCGAGTTAATCTATATAGCCAATAAACTGGGTGTTTAATTATAAATTAATTTAAAATAAGCAGAACATAACCCATTTTTCATGGATTAAAAACATGAGTAATAAAAATAATAAAAGAGCAAATTTCTGTGTATTGGAAGGGAATTTTTGGCAAAAGTTTTATTCCTTGTGATAGATTTTTCAAAATTGATCTGTCTTGGGAGGAAGTAAAGTTCAAGGTATATAGATAGAAGTGATGGGAAGATTATCTTTATTTAGGTTTCATAGACCCTAAGTCTAAATGGTAGAGAAAAACTTAAGAAAGAAAAAGTGCTAATGAAGTCATAATTTAGTAATGAGAAAGCATCAGTATCAAGCTTATAGTGACAATTCCCATCAAAATATTTATTTTGTATTACCTCTGATTCAATTTAGGAGCTCACTCTCCTAGAAATCAACAAGCATATGTGCAGTTCTGCAGCCAACCACAGACACCTCAGGCAAAATAATGCAGAGATACTGGAGCAAATCCACTGAAGAGCAATTTAAATGATTAAAGAGACAGATGTGTACTCATGTAGAAAGCTAAAAAAAAAAAAAAAAAAAAAAAAAGTCTGCCCTGGCCAATAATTAAAAGAAAATAGAATCACTAAACTCTAGAACTGGAAAAACTTCCTAGCTTTCTTATTCAGTCCCACCATTTGACAGACACGGAGATATTCTCACCAAAGTTATGTAATCTGCCCAAAGCCAATTAGCCAGTGAAGGGTATAAGTAGATACTTAAAAATTATGTTAAGATCCATAATTAGGCATCTTGTGCAATAAACTGTGTTAAGATACAGAAATAAAACTAGGGAAGAGGAGGCAGGCTTGCAGAAAAAGTCTTATGAAAAATATATTAAGCATTAAATTTTAGCCAAAAAATAGACCCAAATTTCTAAAAAATAAAACTTAAACCACAAAATTGAGGGGCAGAGAAGTAGCCCACAGTAATAGACCTAATAATTCTCATACTGAATATATATCACAGCAAACTCCTAGCCAGAACTCAGATTATTTTAAAATAAAACTTTGGGAACGCCTGGGTGGCTCAGTGGGTTAAGCTGCTGCCTTTGGCTCGGGTCATGATCCCAGCGTCCTGGGATCGAGTCCCATATCGGGCTCTCTGCTCATCAGGGAGCCTGCTTCTCCCTTCCCCTCTCTGCCTGCCTCTCTGCCTGCTTGTGTGATCTCTGTCTATCAAATAAATAAATAAAATAAAATAAGGCTTTGCCCGTTAGCAGGTAGGATGTGAAGAAATTTACCTTGATAATGTACAACTTGGAAAGTTAAGAATGGTGATTAACTCCATTTTCTACCCATCCCAGTCTTTATTTTGAACTAGGGATGGACAATCCACCTCTCTACCCGTTCCTCCCCGGCAGAATTTAAGAATCTAGCAGACTTTGTTTACCTCTATATTCACAATTAATTATGTAGTGTCCACTAATGAGTAGAGTTTAATAAACATTTTGTAATGGGAAAATATGAGTCTAATGTTTAAGTTAGACAGTATGACTTTTCTCCACATTTGCAGGAAATAAAGGTCTACATGAACACAGACCTGTAACCCTAGAGCTAGACCATAGAGACGGGAAATAGACCCAGCATATAGCAATCTGCTGAAGAAAAGTTGAAAAAGTTGCAGAAAAGGATATATCACCAGGGTGTCTGGGTGGCTTGTTTGGTTAAGCATCTGACTCTTCATTTTGGCTCAGGTCATGATGTCAGGGTTGTGAAACTTGAGCCCAGATTAGGGTTCTCCAGCTGAGTGTGGAGACTGCTTAAGGGTCTCTCTTTCCCTCTCCCTTGGTCTCCCAGTCCCACTCTCTCTGTGTCTCCCTTTCTAACAAAATAAATAAATAAAAATAAGAAAGTATCACTATTTCTAGAAGCTGAAGCTCAATCACTGGGATACATAGTATGATACATAGGTAGAACTAAATTAGACCCATACATAAAGTAACATTTTGTTACTTTATTAAAAGTAAATGATGAATAAAGGTCATAAAGGAAGATAGTTACAACTATACGGTCACTTAAAATCCAATAATGACACTAATAAATAGACAGGTAGGATTTTATTTGCTCCTA
The DNA here is from genome assembly GCA_003697995.1 of Taxidea taxus jeffersonii. Lineage (NCBI taxonomy): Eukaryota > Metazoa > Chordata > Mammalia > Carnivora > Mustelidae > Taxidea > Taxidea taxus. The sequence goes on from ML110791.1 coordinate 21,810, forward strand.
TTTTTTTTTAAATATAGATTTAAGTAAACAGTGTAGCTTTGGCTCTAGCCACTTATGAAAAGATGGCAGTCAAGGAGGTCTCTACACAAATACATGTATACATCAACTGCATGACTGAGAACACATTCAGTTTTTATTTTATTTATTTTTTAAAGAATTTATTTATTTATTTGAAAGACAGAGAGAACAAGAGACAACATGAGCTAAGGAAGAGACAGATAGAGAGGGAGAGTCAGAGTCCCCACTGAGCACATTATGAGAGCTATTTTCTTCATTTGTATCCTTGATAAACTTATAAAATGGACCTACATGATAGAAACTTATTAATGTGGAATTTGATAGCTGAGTGTAGTTTCTTATTTAATTTTTTTCAATTACTTATGGAATTATTGCTGGCAAAATGAATTCACTAAATTTATTTTTTTCAAGAATCATTCTTAGATAAAATATATCTCCTCTTAGGTCATTCATTGCACATAAGAATTGTAATTTAAATTTATAAATCAGCTTTCCATTATTAGTTTGGCTTGGTCAGGTTTTGACTATCCCATGAAGCAGATGGAAAATTCTTTCTCTATGTATGTTTCTATACGTCTATGTATGCATGTATAAACATGTATGCTCACATAAATGGATGTTAGATGATGATGATGATGATAGATATAGAGAGATGATAGATGGTAAACATTTCTAATTATGTACACTCATAAATTTCTTTATTTCTGTGGTGGTTCATCTGAAGATATATTTGCAGGTATTCTAATGAATCCTTTCTTACATATTGCATTTCTGCTGTAAGATGTTATGCTATCTGTCTCTCTATGTCATGAAGCTTACCTCCATATCTGTGTTGACACATTTTTCAACATACTTCAGGTGGGTCTAATTTAGTTCTACCTATGTATCATATGATCTTGCTTTGAGGTTTGGACTTTCTGGGATATTGACTAAAATCTAGAATAGCTACCAAACTTCTGCCTGGGTCAGAACTCTAGTGTCACCCCAACAATGTGACTACTAAAACCTCCATTTCATTCTTAGCTTTCCAGCAGCTTTTCTTGTCCTGTACATGTACAGCTTAAGAATTTTTTCCAAGTATCCAAGGAATATTTTGATGCAATTTCTGCACCCCTTTGCAATGTTCCTCTCTAATGTCTGTCCCCTAAATTCTAGTTGCTTTGTAGTTCTGAATTCTCATTTCTGTTTCCATTGCCCAGCAAAATTGTCATTCTTTCTTTGGGCTTTATTTTCCTGCACTTATATGTCTGGGAAAATGTCCTAAGTGAGAAACCCCAGGTGAATCTATTGTCTATGCCCCAAAATGACTGTTTTATATATTTTGCTTAGGTCTTATTTTTATTTAACACAGGAAACTATGTATAATATCAGCAATTCTATCAAGTCCAAAACTAATAGCAAAATAAAATAATAATTCTTTAGATATTATTTTATAAGGCATATTTTAAATGATAGCTTATTTTTTTAAAAAAAAGACCAAACTCAGTGCCTTTGTCTGACATCTCATATTGGGTAAGTGATTCTCAACTTTGTCTATACATTAGAATCACCCCGTCTTAGTCTGTTCAAGATGCTACAATAGTACACCATAGACTGGTTAGCTTATAAACAACTGAAACTTATTTCTTACAGTTTTGAAGTTTCCAAGATCAAAGCACTAGCAGATTCAGTGTCTAGTGAGGACCTGCTTCCTAATTCACAGTTAGCTGTCTTTTTGCTGCATCTTCACATGGTAGAAAGGACAAAGGAGATTTCTAGGGTCCCTTTTATAAGTATAGGAGTCTCATGTATAAGGGCTCTACCTTCATGATCTAATAAGAACCTCCTAAATGTGCCCACCTCCAAATATCATCACACTGAGAATTAGGTTTCAACATATGAATTTGTGTGGGGCAGGGATGGGAGGTCGGTGGGGGTACAAATTATTCCCTCTATAATACACCTGAGTAGTTTTTTTGTTTTTGTTTTTGTTTTTGTTTTTTTGTCAGAGAGAGAGAGAGAGAGAGCGAGCACAGGTAGACAGTGGTAGGCAGAAGCAGAGGGAGAAGCAGGCTCCCTGTCGAGCAAGGAGCCCGACGTGGGACTCAATCCCAGGCCGCTGGGATCATGACCTGAGCCGAAGGCAGTCGCTTAACAAACTGAGCCACCCAGGCGTCCCTGAGTAGTTTTTTTTTTTTTTTAACTGAATACTTCTTTAACATCTTAGACTAATTAAAATCTATTTATAGAATAGGATCTAAACCTAATTAAATTTCAAATCTCTACAAATAATTGTAGTGTTTACCCAATGTTGAAAACCACTCATAAATGAAGTGCATGGATTAGTTAAGTAAATTCACAAAATGACCTTTGAAATACTACCTTAGGATGTCTGAGTGGAAAAAGAAAAGAACCTTAAGTGTAAATAATAAGAGTACTGATGAAAATAACAAATATATCTTTTGAGAAGGCCCCCATTTTCAAAAACACTCCAACAAAGAACCTTGGTACTAAAGGAGCAACATGAGAGCAAGATCCAACATTTGTCATTTTCTGAAGAGACAAGAAAGAGGGAGGAGTGATAAAACAGCAGTTTAGCAAAGGAGGCAGGGTGTAAAGGGAGACAGATGAATGTAGTGTTGAACAGAAATGAAGTTGGGGGTTAATTCTGAGTGCAAGGTGAATGCATATGCATGAAAGAATATGCTTCCTTATTGGTGGTAATTTTATAAAAATTAAAAGGATAATACCTTATATTTAGTAACATATCATCTATATAGATAAATTTTTTAAACTTAATCCTGATTTATAAATGAATTCAAACCATCTTGTATAAACAGCATCCTAAAGAGGATATCCTTTTATAGCAATGACAATAAGGTCCTTGTTACACTGGTGGAGTCACTCTAACACAATAGCTAAACTATTACATGACTAGTACCCAAAACATCTCAAATAAATGCATAAGAAACTTTTCTTCCATAAATAATTATTGTGGTCCTTGCTAGAATAAGTGGTTTATAAGAGCATATGTTGATATATAGTCAATGGAAAGTAATCGTGTTCAATTTGATTCAACACATCTTCTAGCTGACTCAATAATTCAAATGCAAAATTCCCAACTCAGAAAAAGCCTGGATTCACTATACTCCCTGAAGGACTTTACGTCTAGACCATTGAATAAAAAACATGGATTCCAGGAATCCTGGCACAGTTACTTGCTCTGCTCTAAGAGAGAGAAAAAAAAAGAGTAATCTTTCTGTGACAAATAATACTAATATGTACACTGCAAATTTTTAAAAAATTTATTTCTGAAACCACTTCAATCAATGTAGAGAAATGGGAAACTGTTAAAAAGGCTAAGGTAATTAAGAAAAACACTGAGAAAAATATAAAGTTTCTTGGAGTTTTAAGACTCTTTGTGCAAGTCATGCTGAACTATGATTTGAAAAAACTACATAAATACCTCCACTGACTTTGATGTACCAAAATTGTAATCTTCAATTTTCACTTGTTTTTCAGATTAAACAAATGTTACCAATTAGAATCAACAAAGTATATTTTTTATATATGTCAATATATAAATATATATTTTGAGGGAAGGACTATATACTTGACACGTTTCAGACTTTGGAATAAAAGCCAAAATCCCTACTCTTTACTTACTAATCCTCAACTCCATAACCAAATTAAATGCAACTCTTTGTCATTTGGTTCACTCCAAATATATTCTTGGCACATTTGCTCTAATTCAGCTACTGCTTTGCTACAGATTTGAATCTCTGTGCCAGAGATTAAATTAATTAGTTTAGATTAATTAATTAATTAGATTAATTATTTAGGAATGCCTCCCCCAAGATTCTTACTCTCTGAAATGAACAAAGCGATTAATTAGTCAACTACAGAAGGACAATGAATGCTGTATTCATTCACAAAATGCTCTGGGAACAAATAATAGAGAAAAAACCTGAAGACCAAGGAAGTTTAGAGGTTCAGAAATATATTATTGGTGTTGAAAGATGCATAAAAAGTAGCCAAGTGAAAAGATTGTGGAAGTGATTGAAGAAAAAAAGAGCAGTATATAATCTAATTATGTAGGCATGAGATAGTATGGACCATTCATGGAATTGTAAATTGTACATTAGGGTGGGTAGGGTTTAAGTGGCCCTTCATGGGTGAAAAACATTAGTCAGAAAGGTGAACAAGGCTCAAATCTTAAACAGGTATGTACTATATTAAGGACTTTATATGTACGCCATACATAATGGGGAGTTTTTGAAGAATTTTAAATAGATTCATTAAAAGTATGGAATTTGTATCTAGGCATATTTGTCACAACCAATTCTGGTTTCAACTCTGACACATAAACACCTTGAAAGTCTTCACCGTTATCCTTCAAACAAACAAACAAAAATGGAAAACTCTAAATCATTGACTTTTATGTACTTATCAGAAATTTGAGATTACAGTATGAAGTGGGCTTTAAAAACTGTGAAGAGAATACAGAAAATGCGATTGAAATATGCTTATCAGGAACAAAAGCCATTAGGCCATTAACTGTCTAAAAACTTAGATGGTAATTTTGAGAATTTCTGGAGACTTAATTTGCATTAGTGCAAGGATGAGAAGCTCTTCACTAACACAATCTTAGGGGACCCCAAAACTTACTTGGGTTTTACCTCCTGGAATTCCACCAGAATTTCACAAAGATGAACCAAGAAAAATTCTCCTTTGGTTCTGGGAAAAGAGAGGGCAAAAAGAATAATTTTGAAATAGACAAGGGACTTCTGAGTGATAAAGCCCTACTCTTCAAAGGAAAAGCTTTACAAGAGCTGTATTTCTCCTATGTGGGAGAGAAATTCCTCAACCCTAGCTATTTCTGGCCCTGCTGCCTCACCCAAGAGGGAGAGGGGAGCCTTGAGTTAGTTACTTAAGAAGTCAGAGCCCAGGGACATATGACCATTAAGAGGCTATAATTTAATCAGATTATAGAATGTTCCCCCACCATAGCACACATATTACTGCCACATCAACAGGGATCCAGGATAGTAGTTTGATTATAGATGAAAGAGCTGTAAGACTCAGACTCCATTTCAAAAAGAGTTCTTAGGTGGGGAAAAAAAAATTAGGAGAGACAAAGAGAAGAAGAAACAGAAACTTCTGATGCCTACAGCTACTACAAACATTAAATACAGCCAGCTTTGAGCCAAGTCTTAATACAAAAAACTCATCCTAAAGTCCTTTTACTTCAATTTCTTTTACCAAACACATTATGTCTTTGTTTCAACAAAAAAGTACAGAGCATGCTAAAAAGAAAGAAAAAAAAATAGTCTGAAAAGACAAAGCAAGCATCAGAATCAGATTCAGATGACAGATGTTTTAGAATGATCAAAGAATTTAAAATCACTATGATTAATATGTTAAAGTCTCTAAGAGAAAAATTCAACAACACTCAAAAACAGGAAAAGGATGCCAAAAGAGAGGTAGAAACTAAGAAATAATCAAGAGGAAATGCTAGAAATAATTATTTTAAAAAACTGTAAAAGAAAAGAATACTTTAATGGGTCTATCAGCAGACTAGACATATGGAAGAAGGAATTAATAAAGACATTCAATAGACAAATTCCTAGGTGGCTCAGTCAGCTGAGCCTCTGATTTTTGGTATCAGCTTGGGTCATGATTGCATGGGTCCTGGAATCAAGCCCCTGTGGGGCTCTGTGCTCAGCGGGAATTGAGCTTGAAGATTCTCTCCCTCTGACCCTCTCCCTACCTCATGTGCACACAGGTACATCTGTCTCTCTCTCAAATAAATAAATAAATGTGATTTTTTTAAGACATGTCAATAGAAACTTGTCAATAGAAACTTCCTAAGCTGAAGTGTAAAGACAGGGAAAGTGGGGGAAAAAATTAGGGAATATCTAAGAACTGTTGGACAATTTCAAAGACTATAATATATTCATAATTGGAATTCCAGAAGTAAACAAAAGAAAAAATGGCTCAGATAAAAATATTTGAAGTAATGATAGTGAGAATATTCCAGAATTAGTTTCAGACATGAAACCCTAGTTCCAGTAAGCTTAGAGACACCAAACAGGATAAATATTCAAAAATCTACACCTAGGCATATCACATTTAAATTGCACTAAGGAAAACACAAAAAGAAAATCTTGAGTAAGTCAGAAAACAAAACAAAACAAACAAACAAAAAAACCTTACTTATAGAGGAAAGAGGATAACAATTATAACTTCTTGTCAGAATTACAAATTAAACAAGAGCACAGTGAAATATTTAGTGTTCAGAAACAAAAAAATCTTCCCACCTAACTAGAATTCGATATTTATATCTAGTGAAATTACTCTTAAAAATAGAAAGATAAATAAGAACTTTCTCAAACAAAAACAGAGAAGTTATTGCCAGCAAATCTGCTGTGAAAAAGAAAAAAAAAGCTTAAAAACTTATTTAGAACAAAAGAAAATAATATAGCTCATAAACTTGAATCTATCAAAAAGAAAAATCATCAGAGAAGGAATAAATAAATTTAAAGCAAAATATTTTGAGGGGGAGGAGTCAAGATGGCGGAGGAGTTGCAGACTGAGATGACATCTGGTCGCAGGAGTTCAGCTAGATAGTTATCAAACCAATCCAAACACCTACAAACCCAACAGGAGATCGAAGAGAGGAAGAGCAGCAATTCTAGAAACAGAAAACTGACCACTTTCTGAAAGGTAGGATGGGCGGAGAAGTGAATTTGAAATGACAGGAAGATAGACTGTGGGGGGAGGGGCCGGCTCCCAACAAGCAGTGAAGCAGCAGAATACAAAATCCAAACTTTTAGAAATCTGCTCTACTGAGGGACATCACTCCAGAGGCTAAGCTGGGGGTGGAACCCTCACAGGGACAGTGTGGTTTTAGGTTCCGTGGGGTCACAGAAGGATCAGAGGTGTCTGATTGTAGCAGAGCTTGCAGGTATCAGATCAGGGAAGCCAACTACAGAGATGGAGCAGAGGAGTGAGCTCTCAGCTCGGGGTTACCTTAAACCATGATCTGTAGCTCAGTCAGACCACTGTTCTTTGAGCAGGGATCCCACAAGTGGCAGATCCAGGGAGACCCACCTTCCTCCATTGAAGAGCAGAGAGGCAGGATTGTGCTGGGTTTGGAGACTCCAAACTGGGCTGTGTGCCAGAGACAGAACACTCAGTCACAAGCCAGGTGAGCTCAGAGCGTGGCCAGAGACCAGGTAGACAGGACTGATTGAGCACTTTTCTCTGAGGGCACACTGAGGAGTAGAGCCCCAAGCTCTTAGCTACTCTGGGCCAGAGATTGGGAAACTGCCATTTTCACTTCCATCCTCCAGAGCTCTATGGAAAGCATTCAGGGAACAAAAGCTCCTGAGAGTGAACCCAAGGAGATTACTTAGCCTGGCCCCTGGCAAGGGCGGCACAATTCCACCTCTGGTGAAGACATTTGAGGGTCATGGCAACAGGCCCCTCCCCCAGAAGATCCACAAGAACATTCAGCCAAGACCAAGCTCACTAATCAAGGAGAACAGTGGAAATCCACAGGAGGGGAAAGCTAAGCATGGAATTCATGGCTTAATCCCCATGACTCTTTAGTTTTGCAAAGTTAAGTACATTTTTTTAATTTTATTTTTTTCTTATTCTATTTTTTTTAACATTTCCTCTTTTAATGTCTTTTAACTAGTTTATCTTAACAATACCTTTCTTAAAAAACCTTTTTGAACATTTATTATTATAGTCATATTTTATCCTTCATTTTATCTAATTTTATTTTTTGTATACATATAGGGTTTTTTCTTCTAAAAAAATTAGGGATACAATATCTTCTAATAGATCAAAATATACCCTAAATCTAGCACAGGGTTTGTTCTAGTCTCCAGCCTGAGCAAATCTCTCCACTTTCTTTTTCTTCCTTTTCCCAACCAACTTATCATATCAATTCCTTTTTTAAGAAATTTTTTTTTATTTTCATTTTTGCAGTCATATTCCATCCCTTCATTGTGTTTACCCTTATTTTTGTATATATATCTTTTTCTTTCTCTAAAATTTTGGGAAGTGGTTTCTTCTAAGAGACCAAAATATACTCAAAATCAAGTGGGTAGCTCTGCTCTATTCACCAGTCTGATATATATATATATACATACATATGTATATATATATTTTTAATTTTTTAATTGCTTTTTAACTACCCCCTTTCATCTCCCCTTGATTGGGGGGTCTCTTCTGACTTTGTTAGTGTACATTTCTCTGGGGTTTTTGCCACCCTTTTAGTACATTATTCTCTCATTCATATATTCTTATCTAGATAAAATGACAAGGCAGAAAAACTTACCACAAAAAAAAGAAGAGGTAGTACCAAAGCCTAGGGACCTAATCAATATGGACATTGGTAATATGTCAGATCTAGAGTTCAAAATGATGATTCTCAAGGTACTAGCTGGGCTTGAAAAAGGCATGGAAGATATTAGAGAAACCCTGTCCAGAGAAATAAAAGCCCTTTATGGAGTAATAAAAGAACTAAAATTTCACCAAGCTGAAATCAAAAAAGCTATTAATGAGGTGCAATACAAAATGGAGGCTCTTACTGCTAGAATAAATGAGGCAGAAGAGAGAATTAGTGATATAGAAGACCAAATGACAGAGAATAAAGAAGCTGAGCAAAAGACAGACAAACAACTACAGGACCGAGAGGGAAGAATTTGAGAGATAAGTGATAGCATAAAACAAAACAATACTAAAATATTTGGGATTCCAGAAGAAGAAGAAAGAGAGAGGGGGACAAAATGTATATTGGAGCAAATTATTGTAGAGAATTTCCCTAGTATGGCAAAAGGAACAAGCATCAAAATCCAGGAGGCACAGGGAACCCTCTCTAAATCAATAAAAATAGGTCCACACCCCATCATCTAATAGTAAAACTTACAAGTCTTAGTGACAAAGAGAAAATCCTGAAAGCAGCCAGGACAAGAAGTCTATAACATACATGGTAAAAATATTAGATTGGCAGCAAACTCATCCACAGAGACCTGGAAGGCCAGAGAGAACTGGCATGATATATTCAGAGCACTAAATGAGAAAAACATGCAGCCAAAAATACTATATCCAGCTAGGCTACCACTGAAAATAGGAGAGATAAAAAGCTTCTAGGACAAAAAAAAAAAAAAAAAAAAAAAAACAAAAACAAAAAACTAAAAGAGTTTGTAAACACCAAACCAGCCCTACAGGAAATATTGAAAGGGGTCCTCTAAGTAATGAGAGAGCCTAAAAGTAGTAGGCCAGAAAGGAACAGAGACGATATACAGTAACAGTCACCTTACAGCCAACACAATGGCACTAAATTCATATCTCTCAATAGTTACCCTGAATGTAAGTAGGATAAATGCCTGAATCAAAAGACACAGGGTATCAGAATGGATAAAAAAAACAAAACCCATCAATGTGCTGTCTGCAAGAAACTCATTTTAGACCCAAAGACACCTCTAGATTTAAAGTGAGGAGGTGGAAAACAATTTACCATGCTAATGGACATCAAAAGAAAGCTGGGGTGGCAATCCTTATATCAGATAATTAGATTTTAAGCCAAAGACTATAATAAGAAATGAGGAAGGAAACTATCATACTCAAAGGGTCTGTCCAACAAGAAGTTCTAACAATTTTAAAGATTTTTTTTTTAATTTGACAGAGATCACAAGTAGGCAGAGAGGCAGGCAAGAGAGAGAGGGGGGAAGCAGGCTCCCCGCCGAGCAGAGAGCCCGATGTGGGGCTCAATCCCAGGACCCTGAGACCATGACCTGAGCCAAAGGCAGAGGCTTAACCCACTGAGCCACCCAGGTGCCCCTAACAATTTTAAATATCCATGCCTCTAACATAGAGCAGCCAACTATATAAACCAATTAATAGCAAAATCAAAGAAACACAGCGACAATAATACAATAAAATAGAAAATAGAGCTACCCTATGACCGAGTAATTGCACTACTGGGTATTTACCTTAAAGATACAAATGTAGTGATCCGAAGGGTCTCGTGCTCTCAAATGTTGGTAGCAGCAATGTCCACAACAGCCAAAGTATGGAAAGAACTTAAATGTCCATCGACAGATGAATGGATAAAGAAGATGTGGCAGGGGCGCCTGGGTGGCTCAGTGGGTTAAGCCTCTGCCTTCGGCTCATGTCATGATCTCAGGGTCCTGGGATCGAGCCCCACATCAGGTTCTCTGCTCAGCAGGGAGCCTGCTTCCTCCTCTCTCTCTGCCTGTCTCTCTGACTGCTTGCAAACTCTGTCTGTCAAATAAATAAATAAAATCTTAAAAAAAGACTTAAAAATAATAATAAAAAAAAGATGTGGCATATAGGTATATAATGGAATACTATGTAGCCATCAAAAGATATGAAATCTTGCTCTGACAACGTGGATGGAACTAGAGGGTATTATGCTGAGCGAAATAAGTCAATCAGAGAGATATAATTATCATATGAACTCCCTAATATGAGGAATTTGAGAGACAAAGTGGGGAGTTTAGAGGGCAGGGAAGGAAAAAATGAAACAAGATGGGATTAGGAGGGAGACAACCATAAGGGATTCTTAATCTCACAAAACAAACTGAAGGTTGCTGGAGGGAGGGGGTTATGGAGAGGGTGGTTGGGTTATGGACATTGGGGAGGGTATGTGCTATGGTGAGTGCTGTGAAGTGTTTAAGACCAACGATTCACAGACCTGTACCCCTGGGGCAAATAATACGTTATATGTTAATAAAAATTTTTTTAATTTATTTTTTTTATTCTTACTTGATCTAACCAGCAACTATTCAAATCAATAATAATAACAATGTATTAGATAATTGTAGGATACAGTTTTGTTAAATGAATGACATCAATGTCATAAGAGACAGTAAGGAAAATTACTATTCTGTTAAATACTACCAACATTACATTTGCAGTAGTATAGTGTTAACTGTAAATGCATTTAATTATATATATACTATAATTTGTAATATATTATATATATATTACACACATATACAACCTAAATTAAAGTCTATAGCAAAAGACATAGATACATCATAAATATATCAAAATCAGTGGCAATTACTAAAAGCTTTTCAAAAAGTATGACATACTGAGAGGAGAGAAAAATCTAACCATATTAAATGTTCAATTAAAATCAAAGAATGTGGGGTACCTGGGTGGCTCAGTGGCTTAAGCCTCTGCCTTCCAATCAGGTCATGATATCGGGGTCCTGGGATTGAGCCCCGTATCAGCTCTCTGCTCAGCAGGGAGTCTTCTTCCCCTTTCTCTCTCTCTGACTGTGGCTCTGCCAACTTGTCATCTCTCTCTCTTTGTCAAATAAATAAATTAAAATCTTTAAAAACAAAAAAAAATCAAAGAATGCATAAAAGAGAAAAAAGTAACAACTGTGAAGATGAGAAAAGCTTTATGAACATGGTAGATGTGAATTCAACTATATCAAACATTATCTTAAATGTCAGCAATCTATATATACCACCTAAAAGATATATATCATTACAGTAGATAAAAAACAAATATACTTTACCAACAAGAAACTCACCTTAAATATATAGACACAAAGAAGTTAATAGTAAAGAGGTAGAAGAAATACAGAGAACAAACTGATGGTTTCCAGAGGGAAGGGTGGGGGATTGGACAAAATGGATGTAGAGGAATGGGAGATAGAGGCTTCCAGTTATGGAAGAAATAATTCATGGGAATAAAAAGTACAACATAGAGAATATAGTCAATGGCATTGTAATAGTATTTCATGGTGACAGATGGTAACTATACTTGTGAGCATAGCATAATGTGTAGACTTGCAGAATCACTGGGTTATACACCTGAAACTAATGTAAGATTGTGTCAACTATACTTTAATTAAAAAAAAAAACACTAAAACAAAGTAAAACGATAATGTTGTACCATTCAAACACTACTCTAACACTACAGAAGAGAATGAGAGTAATTATATTAATTTCAGACTATACAGACTTTAGAACAAGGAAAATTATCAAGAATAAAGAGGAATATTATGTCATGATAAATTCTCCAAGGATACATAACAATCCTTAGCATGCATACACTTAAAACAGTGTGTCAAAATATGTAAAGATAAAATGAGTAGAACTAAAACCAGAAATAGCCAGATCTCTAATTATAGTTGGAAACTTCAATGCCTATCTTTAAGGAACTGATGATATAGGTCAATCAGGCAGAAAATTATTAAGATACAATTTACTTAAACAGCACCATAACTCATTCTAATTGACATATATAGAATATTTCATCAAATGACTGCAAAATGCACATTTTTCTCACTCTCACTTGGAACATTCACCATTTTGAATAAAATGCATAGTTTGATTTTGTTTTGTTTTGTTTTGTTCTGGGATTGCATGCATAATGTGGATAGGGACTGAATATCCACTCAGGGCCAATTTTCCTATGGTTCATATTTGTTCTTTAGATGTAGTCCAGGCCCTTCCAGTCATGGCTCAATGTGGGAAAGTCTCCTCTTAGATGTCCACACCCATACATTTGCTAGACCCTGGGTTTTCCTCTTATCTGGAGAAGCCATATAAAAGTTGAAATTACCTTTACTAGCAAAAATTTTAGGGCAAAAATCCTTTCTTGCTTCTCTTACCTTTCTGGGTTCCTACAATCCCTTCAGTTTTGTCCTAGCACTTCTTTACTATCTTGTCAGCTATTCAATACTTCTAATATTTTTTAAAATACTTTATCCAGCACTTTTCATTATTTTCATCAGGAAGATTGGCCCAATGTGCAGAAAGCAGTAGAATTAAAAAAAAAAAACAAAAATGAAAATCAATGAAATAAAAAACTGGTTCTTTGAAAAATGAATAAAATTGATAAACCTTTAGCCAAGCTAACACAGGAAAAGAGAGAGAGTGAGAGAGGGGATACAAATTATCAACATCAGGAATGAAGAAGTGGTCATCATTACTGATCCCATGGATTAAAGGGATATTGAAGGAATACTATGAATGAACTCTATCCTACAAATCTGAAAACTTAAATGAAATGGAACAATTCCTTAAAGTATGTATCTCTGTGGAAGAAGTATGGATGATAGATAAGAGTTTAGAGACTAAATCAGGAGAAAGAAATGTTGATATTTTTCCTCAATCCAGGTGAGAAATGAGGAAGACCTGATAAGGCATTTGCTGAAAGTACAAATTAAACAAGAGAAAGGATAGACAAAGTTTTGAAGAAGAAGGAACCAACTATTCCAATGACTTTATACTTCAGCCCTTTGCATCTGCTCAATCCCTTGATTCTACTATTGGCTCCAAAATCTCAAGTTTAGGAGTGTCTGGGTGGCTGTCTGTTAAGTGTCTGCCTTTGGCTCAGGTCATGGTCCCAAGGTCCTGGGATCAAGTCCCACATCTGGCTTTCTCCCTCTCCCTCTCTGCTGCTCCCTCTGCTTGTGCTCTCTCTCTCATTCTCTCTCTGACAAATAAATAAATAAAATCTTTTATAAAAAAAAAAAAAACAACACCAAAATCTCAATTTTAAACAAATTTATGACTACCAAATTCTATTTTCCTTGTTAATTTCCTCTGGAACTTGACTTTTACAATTCTTCAATTTTCTTTTTTCTAATTTTCCTAATTTTGTGTTATGTTAGTCACCATACAGTACATCGTTAGTTTCTGATGTAGCCTTCCATGATTCATTGTTTGCATGTAATACCCAGTGCTCCATGTAATACATGTTCTTCTTAATGCCCATCACTGGGCTAACCCATCCCTCCATCCCCCACCCTCTGAGACCCTCAGTTTGTTTCCCATAGTCTATAGTCTTTCATGGTTCATCTCTCCCCTCTGATTCCCCTCCTCTTCATTTTTCCCTTCCTTCTCCTAATGTCCTTCATGCTCTTCCTTATTTTATGCATATAAGTGAAACTATATGATAATTGTCTTTCTCTGCTTGACTTACTTCACTTAGCATAATCTCCTCCAGTCCCATCCATGTCAATGCCAATGGTGGGTATTCATCCATTCTGATGGCTGAGTAATATTCCATTGTATATATGGGGGTTTTTTGGTGGTGGCCTCCAACCTCCTCAAACTTTCCCAGGGTGCATCTTGCCTGGATTGCAGTTGATATTTTCGACTCTACATTCCCCCAACTATCCCTCAACAGAATGACAAGGAGGAACTCCCAAAAAGAAAAGAAACAGAGACAATGACTTCTCCCACAGACCTAATGGATATGTATATAAGCAAGATGTCAGAAACAGACTTCAGGGTAACAGTTATGAAGACAATAGCTAGACTTGAGAAAACCATTAGCAACAACATAGATTCTCTAAGAGCAGAAATGAGAGCTAATCAAGCCAAACTTAAAAAATGCTATGAATAAGATACAATTCTTTGATTTTCTAATCTAGACTAAAATCTCTAGGGGAAATCTTTTAATAACACTCATTCCAGAGTTTTGATATATTTGTCATTCATACAATTAATATGTTTTTCCTTAATGTCTATCCAAAATTACTGCTGGCATCCATGAGCAGTTCCATTTTTATCAAGGGACATCTGTATATTGCTTTCCTTGTTTTGATAATTCTACATGCAAGTGAGAATATACTACAAACCGTCATTGTGCTATATATCTTAGCTTTATATCAGTATACTAATCCCTCATGTTTTTGACTAATTAGTAAATAAGTGGCAAATTGAAAATTATTAATTTATGTATTTCACTGCTTATTTTTCTATAAGCAAAAATTAAGAGAAGCTGTCAATAGTGATAACAATTGATGCTAGTAAGTTTTATCTCCAATTAACAAAAATAGAGGATAAAAATGAAGACTTTTTTCCATAAAATTATTTTCAACCCAAACCAGGTATTAACATTTTTTAAAAGATGCCTTTATAAATTAAAAATACATAATTCAACACTAATTTTAAGCTCATATTCAAATCCCTTGGAGGTAATTAATTTCAGAAATAATGTTTTAAGTAGGAAATACAATTATATTGTCAAATATAAAATTTGAAAAAAATGACTGAGATGAAGTGTACCACTAAATTTTAATTTAGTAGTAATTATTCAATTTGTACCAATATTTTTCTTACACATCCCTCATGGCATTCTGTTCTATCTTTGACATAAAAGGATTAGAATATACATGTTTTCCTATACTATATGTCCTATTTTATAGTCTTAGATTATTATGGATTATACTGGATATTGGATAAGCGGATAAATGGAAAATTATCTACTAAAAATTTGATGAGAGCAGATAAAAGGAATTTAAGAAAGATAATGAACAATTGATCTGCTCTTCATGAATACTCTGAGGACTCAAAAAAATCTAATATTTATATTGGTAATATTTCTGAGGATTCCCTTCTGGTGATTTATGCAGAAATAAAAGTATCAAAAAGAATTTCCTCACTTTCCCAAATTTTATGCTAATGGGAAAAATACAAATAAATATATTAAAATGATAAGTATGCCTTCAAATCTTTAAAAGCAACAATGTTTTATAAAATAGAAATCTAACTTTCTCTGTTATACAACATGGCTGGATTTGGGGGCATATATATATATTCACAATCATATTTTTTTTTTAATTTATTTATTTGACAGACAGAGATCACAGGTAGGCAGAGAGGCAGGCAGAGAGAGAGGAGGAAGCAGGCTCCCTGCTGAGCAGAGAGCCCGATGTGGGGCTCGATCCCAGGACCCTGGGATCATGACCTGAGCCGAAGGCAGAGGCTTTAACCCACTGAGCCACCCAGGCGCCCTCACAATCATATTTTAATATTAATATTTTGGTATACAAAGTAATATAATTATCTTATTTTTATGTGCATACTTTTGTATTAAACATTTAGGAAAAATTCTGTTAGTTTATTTTATTTCTAAATTAATAAACTACTTCTAGCCCCTTATATCAGGAACAGATTTGTTAAGGTCTAATTCAAAATATTTTTTTGACTATGCATTTATCATATTTCACTTCAAGCAGCTTTACATATAAGTTTGTGAACCTACTGATACTTTCATCCACTACAGTAATCCTTTGGCAATTCAAGGTTTAATGTGTATAATCTGATTCATTCTCAAGAAATATGACTTGCTCCTACATAGCAGTTTTGCAATTTACAATTTAAATACATTCTAATATTGGAGTGTTGGTTAATATAGTCAAGTAGATGGCATTTGTGTTGTCATGGTATTCACAAATGTGGGGATTATCATTTTGTGGTGTATCTCTCTCAAATGTCAAAATGTTCTATCTATCCAAATGCCTGCTGGGTGGCTTGCTGTCACCTTAAAATGAAAAAATGCACTCATCTCATTCCAAATCTGTTGTCTTTTATGATCTTATTTATTGTTAATAGCAACATAAATTTTCTAAATTGCAGTTTTATTCATTCTTCTCCTTCACACTGTATTAAATCAGTCACTAAGTCCTATAGAATCCTGCTCCAAAGTATCATAACAATTGCTTCTTTCTGAGATTTTCTGTGACTTGATTTTTTTATCCCAAGTCTTGTTTATACTGTTAACTAAAAATCTCTTTCTGGATGTGTTGTTTCTCCAACCACAGTGGAATTTACTGTATCATGAACTGTATTCAATACTGATTGTAAAATGAAAACAGGGGTCATGTGCCAAGGAAAGTGATGGATTCTAGAAGCTGAAAAAGACAAGGACACTGGATTTCCTTGAGAACTTCCAAAATGGCAACACAGCCCTTATGACATCTTGAATTTTGCCCCACGAGACCTCTGTCAGATTCCTGACCTATAGAATTGTAAGATAACAAATTTGTATTGTCAAGGTATCCAATCTCATAAAATGTTCTGTGAAGATGTTAAGGGTATGACACAAAAACTCCTCAATTAAACCAGAAAGCATCTCAGAAACTTAAAAGCATTGTCCTTCAGTTATCTTAGCAAAAAACAAAAATATTGATTAACTTATCTAGGAAAGATTTGTTAAGGAGATTCTTA
The DNA here is from genome assembly GCA_003697995.1 of Taxidea taxus jeffersonii. NCBI lineage: Eukaryota > Metazoa > Chordata > Mammalia > Carnivora > Mustelidae > Taxidea > Taxidea taxus. The sequence continues at coordinate 38,828 of ML110791.1, forward strand.
TCTAATTAGTGAACACTATTACATACACAGGAGATCCAAAAGACTCCTGAGAATTTTATACAAGCAGAGACATCGCCAGCTTGGATCAAAAGGGAAAGACACATTTCAGACCCTGAAAATTTTACAGGCGGCAAGCAGGCTGATGAAAATATTCAGCAGGAAATATGTGCTACCTTTTAAGGAACAGTTACTCTGAGGACAAAGCTGAGAAAGTAGAACAGAGCTATTAGCTGAAAGGGCAGAACAAGGAACCAAACAGTACGAGTCTCAAGCCTTGAAAACTAATGGTGTTTGCCTGTCAGGATTTCAAATTGCTTAGGACTAATGATTCCTTTTTCCTTCTAATGTTCTCCCCTTTTGAACCAGAATATCTGCAAATGTAATATTATGCCTGCCTCATCATTGTATTTAGGGAACACAGAACTTGTTTTTTAGTTTCACATGTTCATAAATGGATTTGTGTACCAATGTAGATTACACCCAGGGTCTCACCAATATCTGATCTAAATTACTTAGATAATGAGAATTGGTACTTTTGTGTTGAAGATATTTAGATGTGATTTTGGACTTTGAGTTGATCTTTTAATGAACTGAATAAATAAATGAATAATGAATTAAAAAATGAGATTTTTTTAGAGACTTGGGAATAGGGTGAATATACTTTGCATTTGGGAACCCAAGGGAGGATTATGTAGGAAGAATAATGCCCCCCAAAGATGTCTGCATCCTAATCTGTGAAACCCATCAATATGTTACCTTGCATGGAAAAAATGAACTGTGCAGATGTGATTAATGATATAAACCCTGAGATAGGAGATTATCCAAGTGGGCCCAATCTAATAACACAAGTCTTTGAAAGTGGAGAAATTTTCCTGACTGAGTGAGAGAGAGAAGACAGAAGAAGAAAAAGGAAACATTCTAAGGGTGAAAAAGACTCAACAGGCTGTTGTTGGCTTTGGAGGGTGCCATAGATAAGGAATGCAGGTGGTTTCTGGAAACTGGAATTGGACTTCAAAGGACAGGCAGAAAGGAAATGGAATTTCAGTCCTACAATTGCAAAAAAAACAAACAAAAAAAAAACCTTAATTCTGGCAACAACCTGAATGAGCAAGGAAATGGGAAACCTTTAGAGTCTGTGGGGAAAAAAAAAAAGGCAGCCTTGTCAGCACCTTGGTTTTAGACTGGTAAGACCCATACAAAATTCTGATCTAATACATTCTTGTTTTAAGGCACAAAATTAGTGGCAAAATGTTACAGTAGCAATAGGAAAACTATTACATGACAATATCAGATAATTCCAATACAACCTTGTACAATTTTTTTATATCTATTTCAGTAGCATGCTGCTAAGATCCTTCATAACATTCTAGGATGATAGATATTATATATTGTGTTGAATTTTTATTGATGCATAACAGGTTACTACAAATTTAGTTGTTTAAAGCAACATCCATTTATTAGGTCACATTCTGTAGGTCAGAAATTTGGGACAGATATGGTTAGCTTCCCTATTCAGGATTTTTGGTGCTGAGGTCAAGATGTTGGCTGGGCAATGTTAACAATTAGAGGCTTGATTAAAGAAGAATCTGCTTCTAAGCTTATTCATATTGTCAGCAGAATCCAGTTCCTTGCAGTTTGTAGAGCTGAGGTCCTCATCTTTTTGCTGGCTATGAGCCAGGTGTTGCTCTCAGTTGCTGGAGTTTACCTATCCTTCTCTGCTGCAGGGCTTCCTCCATCTTCAAACCAGAAATGGAGTTCTTTTTCATTGATTCTCTGTCATTTAGTCTCTTTCACTAGGAAGAGCCCTAGCACCATTTAAAGTCTCAACTGATCAGTTTAGGTCCACTGAGGAAAACTCCCTGTTTAAAATCACCTAAATTGGGAACTTAATTTTTATCTCAAATTCTTTCATAGAAACACCTAGATTAGTGTGTCATTGAAAAACTGAGAGAAGGTATATGTACTACAGGGGATAGGAATCTTGGATCATTTTGGAATTCTGTGTACGCTGAAAAGTCTGGAAAGGTAAATTTTTTTTAGAGATTTTATTTATTCATTTTGACAGACAGAGATCACAAGCAGGCAAAGAGAGAGGAAGGGAAGCAGGCTCCCTGCTGAGCAGAGAGCCCGATGCGGGACTCGATCCCAGGACCCTGAGATCATGACCTGAGCCGAAGGCAGAGGCTTTAACCCACTGAGCCACCCAGGTGCCCTGAAAAGGTAAATTTTTAAAAATGTTTTAGTTCCGGGGTGCCTGGGTGGCTCAGTCGGTTAAGGCTTCTGCCTTCGGCTCAGGTCATGATCCCAGCGTCCTGGGATCGAACCCCGCATCGGGCTCTCTGCTCAGCAGGGAGCCTGCTTCCTCCTCTCTCTCTCTCTCCACCTGCTTCTCTGCCTACTTGTGATCTCTGTCAAATAAATAAAATTTTTAAAAAAATGTTTTAGCTCCTCTCATAGTAATCGCTCTTCTAGTTATGTTTCAGATTTCAGAGATAAGCCTATAGCAAGGGTTCTTTATGTTTGGTGCAAAGGTCTCAAGTGTCATCCATCTAAAATTATGTAAAATTTTAATATTTATGATAAGAGTGAGTATGTATTCACTATACTGCCCATATAACTGACAAGTTATAAGTTCTAAATGTCATTTGCCCTCAACAAATAAGAAACACTTAGGTTCTGCTGATTTAAATGGCTGAAGAATCAGGCAAAAATAGCTCTGTGATGCATATAAATGGTACATACATATGCACAATTATTGGTCTCTAAAATCTCATTTCTCCTGGAGACAAGTCACTCTGGACAATTTAATAAAAATTTAGGCTGATAAAATTTTGTTCTTGGGCTGCCCTCCATGCAGATAAAGGTGTGTAACCACAAAAATAAACAACCAGAGAGTCAGCGTGTTTTTCAGAGGCTCTTTGGTTCTCTAACAAATAATGCAGTCAGTGGTAATGATGTCAGCACTTTGACCTGGCACAGGAGACAATTTTCATCCACATGCATTAGCCTGACACAACCTGGCTATCTGAAAGATTTCCCTCATGAAAGCAATCTTAAAATGGCTCCACATAATACACACACCCTGAAAAAATTCCTCTGGGCTAAACAGTGTTTTAATCTGTTGACAGCATTTTAATTTTCTCTTTCTGAAGAACCTCTGAAGGAGGCCCTGTGGAGAGAGAAAGCGGGTCAAGAGGAAATTAAAAGTGAAGATCCTGCTTTCTCACAACTGGGATAAATCTGTTAATTAAGCCAACCCAGTAAAAATGCAGGCATTTTTAATTTACAAACTGTTGAAAGCTTGCTATCAAATAAATTGATTAGCAGTACTCATAATCAAAAGCTCTGGATTAGTAGTTAATTTGCGGAATCAATTAATAGGAGCATTTATCAAATAATATTGCCTCCAGAGAATAACAAATTCATTGCCCTGTGTTCCTGGAGATAAGAAACCCTGGACTCTGGGATGTGCAACAGTTCCTGGGGATATGACTCTTATGTGAATTTGTTCATTTCTTGATTTCTTTTTTCAAGAAATGTGTTATTAAACATCCAGATTTGAATTTTCCTTTCTATAAGCATAATATTAATGGATATGTGAAAAAATTATTTACAGCTAGAATATTTCTCATATTAATTTATAAGTGTTCTGTTGGACTGTGTGTCCTAGATATTTATAATTAATTCACTGGTGGGTGGATAAATATTTTTCCAAATTAATAAAATTACAAGTGGCCCAAGGCTCAATTATCTGTGGCTGACTCTCAAATGAAACAGATTCTTCTAATTATAATTTGGGTTTTCCTGAGGCTTGTTTTTTTTCTGGATATAAAAGTTTTATCCAAATAGTTAAACTATGTGATATACTATCCTAGTTTTTAACAGGGACTGACTTACCCTCCCACCTAAAACAAACAAACCAACCCACAATAAAGGAATATAGTTTTTAAGCCTATGCACATCAGGGAATTAAAGATAGTGATACTTTAGAAACAGGAAGCATGAATTGAGTTCTATGATTGCACTAGCTTACTGCCTAAAGAAAATTTTCACCTAAGGCAAAGACAGGGGAACCTAAGAAGAGATATGAGTTTAGGAGCTAAAGCTGAGGGTCCTGAGAATCCAAAAAATCTAGAATTCTCAGGACAGAAAACAAAGAGTTAGCTACATGGATAAAGGACTCTGGAAATCTGCACACCAGCCCCCTGGAGTCCTTGGCTAAATACTAATACATCTATGAATTTGAGGAAAATACCACCCAAGGAAAGAATCACTCACAATCAATAAAGGGAAAAGTCTGCAGAACTAACAGAGAGCTAGAAACACCATCACTTCCCACAAGTCAAACTGGAAAGACTTATAGATCATTGAGTAGAATACTCAGAAGGGTTGTGCCTTAGTAATAAGGAAAATTGGTACTCAACTACATGCTGCTCTTATTTCACCTCACAATGCTTAAAAACAAGACCTGAAATGACCATACTGTTTCTGAGTAACTTAACTGCATGCTAGAATACAGTTTAAGAGCATTTATTAGGGTAAAAATAATCCAGTATCAATAAGTTTTCTATTGCCCTGCATTCAATCAAAAATTTTTGGGAATGCACCCAGTGCTCATTCCATCAAGTGCCCTCCTTAATGCTCATACCCCAATTACCTCACCCCCCACCTACCTCCCCTCCAGCAACACTATTTGTTCCCTATAGCTAAGTCTCTTGTGGTTTGCCCCCCTGTCTGTTTTTATGTTATTTTATTTTTCCTTCCCTTCCCCTATGTTCATATGATTTGGTTCTTAAAATCCACATATGAATTAAATCATATGGTATTTTCTTTCTCTGACTGACATATTTTGTTTAAAATAATACTCTCTACTTCTGCCTATGTTGTTGCAAATGGAAAGATTTCCTTCTTTTTGATGGCTGCATAGTATTCCATTGTATCCATATACCATATCTTCTTTATCCATTCATCTGTTGATGGACATCTGGGTTCTTTTCATATTTTGGCTATTGTGAACATTGCTGCTTTAAACATTGGGGCTCATATGTCCCTTTGAATCAGTATTTTTGTACCTTTGGGTAAATACCTAGTAGTGAGATTGCTTGATCTCAGCATAGGTCTATTTTTAACTTTTTGAGGAACCTCTATTCTGTTTTCCAGGGTGGTTGCACCAGTTTGCATTCCCACCAACAGTGTAAGAGGATGGTATATGTAACTAATGAATCACTAAATTCTACCCCTGAAACTAATAATATGCTACATGTTAACTAACTTGAATTTAGGTAAAGTAAAATTAGAAAAAGAAACTATTTTTGGTGTTCTAAAAACAAGATTCTTTAGGCAGGTAACATTATCTCTACTATTTTTTTCATTTACATTTGTTAATTTTTCATTTAAAGAGGCAATGCAGCATAATAGAAAAAGCATGGGAAAATCCCTCCAAAACACTTGTTCAAATTCCCAAAAATACTTGTTATAATGTTTATGATCTTTAAAAAAGATTGGATAACTTATGTTGCAGTCTCTGCATGCAAATTAGAGCTAAATATTTATCCCACTGATTTGTTAGGATGAAAAGACACTGCACCCGTTACATATTATGCACAAAATAAATTATTTATTATCATCCAAAAAAAAAATCGGGAACTCAAATAAGCAAGAAAATGCAAGCCACAGTGAGGAGAAAAACCAATCAATTGGAACAGACCCAAAAAGATGCAAATGATGGGATTAGTAGGCAAAGACCTACAAAGAGTTACTATAAATGCATGCTATATGCTTAAGAAGCTAGAGGAAAAATTTAATACTAAAGAGAAAAAAAAGAAGATATTTTTTAAAAGACCCTATTCCAACTTGCACTGATGAAAACTACAATATCTGAGAGAAAACAAATTTTTCCATGTACTGAGAGCAGATAAGCTATTTCAGAAAAAAAAAAAAAAGCTTAGTAAAAAGCTTAGAAGCTTAGTAAACCTGAACACATAGTCACTACCCAAGACAAAACATAGTGAAAAAAAGCGAAATTGGAAAAAAAGTGAATAGAGTATCAGTGAGCTGTGTGGCAATATCAAGCAGTGTAAGTATAGGTAATAGGACTCCCTTAAAAGGTGGGCAAGACAAAAAAAAAAAAATGGAATGATAAAAAATGTGAAAAACTTATGGCAGATGTTTCCCCAAAATTTGAAAGAAAAACTATAAAGCCACAAATAAAGAAGCTCAACAAACCCCAAGTGCAAGAAACAAGAAGGAAACTACTTAAGTTACATCATAAGCAAAATACTTAAATCAGAGAAGAAGATGTCATGTTAATAGAAGCTGAGGAAAAAATATATATTACATTCAGAGAACACAGATGAGGGTGACAACAGTGTTTTGTCAGGAAAACAAAAAGGTAAATAGTAGATACTGGAGCAACATCTTTAAAGAACTGAAAGAAATCTGTCAATTCATAATTTTATTACATGAGGAAATACTTTTCACAAAATGAAGATAAAAGAAATACTTTTCACACATACAGATGCTGAAGAAATTTAACACTAGTAGACCTGCATTATTAAAAAAAAAATAAAAAGATTTTATCAAACAGCTTTAGGCTGCAAAAAAAAAAAATGATATCATGTTGAGGGTATAATCAGTGATTTTCAGATTAGGTGAAAAAGCAAAACTCAACTATATGCTATATCCTGCATGTTAGAATGTCTGTAATCAAAGGATCAAGACTGATACAAAGCGAAAGTCAAGCAAAGCTTTATTTCACACCAAGCATCAAGAATCAAACTGACCGGCCAGGGCCCTCTCTTACAAAGAGGCGACCCCTCTCTGCCTTACAGACTGGCTTTTAAAGGCAAAGGCCATGTGGTTGGGCCTGGCCATGCGCAGGTGGCCAATGACACAGAAAAAACTGCACAATCAGGCTAGGTCACACATAAGTGACCAATTAAATTACAATTTACCCTATAATAGATATTTGAATTAGCCTATCACCTTGGTCAGGATTGGCGCCCAAAAGGGGCCCAAAGGGCGGGGCCCATACTCCTCGGTAGCTAGGGAGACAGTATGTGCCCCCACTAATTGGATACCTCCACCTGGCCTGACCCACCCTTGTATCTGGGCTTTGTTACCTGGGACTGGTTTCCGGGACTTGTTTTTAAGTAAGTCCCCTGGGGGATTGGGCAGGGTCCATTTAAGTTTTACTGCATAAACAACAAAATGGCTATTCAGTGGAAATGGAGCCATTTTGGCTAAATAGGCCCTTACAGTCCCATTAAAAGAAAGACACAAATAGATTAATTTTAAATCAAAAGTTGTGAAGGGACTGAGATGTTACTATACTTGCAAAATTATATACCTGGTAGATGAAAAATGATAGATGAGAGATAGGTAGATGATAGACAGATTGATAGAGAAGAGATGATAGCTAGATACTGGCAGAAATTGTAGGTATCTGAGTCAGGGAATATATCTTTATTAAATTGATCCTCCAGGCCTAGTATCATGAAGGTGATCTGATGAGAGCCAGAGGAATAATCTTACCTGTGTGGTAGAATTTAACTATAGGAAATAATAGATAAACAAATATGACTCTCTGATAGCAGGGCAACTGTTCACACCTCTCCCTCCTGATGAAACCAAAGAAGGCTTTGCTCCCTAATATAAAGAAACTCTCTTCTGGGAGAGAAAAGAGGATCCTGGGATCTTACCCTTTGTAATTTAAATAAATGCCTCTAAGGGGAAGATAAGACAATCATCTTCTAGGTTTACAATACAGTTTTATCACTCTTTGAAGGTAAGCACAAAGGGAAAAATGTCCCTATATCCCTATGGAAATTATTTTCAAAACTTGTCCCTTAACCCAGTAACCTGGAGTGTAAACTTCTGGTTACAGGGGAGATAATGCAAGGAGTATTTGTGTGTGTGTCTGTGTGTTTTGAGAATGGGTGGGTTTCTTTGTTTTTTGATCTTCTGAATGGGAGCAAATGTTTCCACCATGAAGAAAGCAAATGGCTACAGGTTTAATACAAATGTCCCGTGAAGAGCAAATATTTCTGGGGATAGGAAAGAAAACATGGTTTATTATAGCATATACATTTCCCTGGCTTAGGAATACTGAAAAATGCAGGGAAAATTTGATTTTCCACAACTAAAAGTAAAATAATGTGTATGTATGTATATGTAAATAATTTGTGTTAACAGTAATCCATGATCAAAATAGCTGGAGTAGCTATTTTGGTATTATATAACATAATTTCAGAGCAAAAAATTTGTATTAATAATATAGAGAGTCATTTCCTAACTATAGAGGGAATTTCATCTAGAAGACATCATAATACTAAACATTTAAACATGTAACATATTATCCTCAAAATGCATAAAGCAACAACTGATAGAACTGGAGGGAGAAATAGATGAAACTCTGATTATAGTCAGATTTCAACACTATCTCAATAACTGACAGAAATAATAAACAGAAAATTAAGATACAAAAGATTTGAACCATGCTTTCAATAAACCTAATTTAATCGAGTTTTGTGTAGACATTCCCTGAAATAAAATACACAATCTTTTTAAGTGGGCACAGGACATTTATCAGGACAGACCATATGTTAGGCCACTAGCAAAGACTCAGTAATTTCAAAGCATTCAAATCATACAAATTAATTCTCTAAGCAAAACCAGGGCTAATAATAAAATTGATAATGGAAAGATCTCTGGAACTACTCAAATATTTGGAAACAACACATTTCTAAATAGACATGGGTCAAAAAGAAATTAAAATTAAAAAGAACTTTGTACTGAACGAAAATGAAAACAATGTAGCAAAATTTGTAAGATTATCAGCTGCAGCTGAATAGCACCACATGTCCGTATTGGCAGAAAATTCCTTAAAAGAGACAAACCAGCAAAATTCACTCAAGAAGAGATAGGTAGCTTGAGTAACCTTAAATTTGTTAAAATTTATTTTATAGTTAAAAACTTTCCCAAAATGACAAATCAAGACACAGATAACTTAACTAGGGAATTTCCTCCCATTTTTAAGGGTGAATTAATTATCTGTGCTCCTAGCTAAGAACAAAAATCTCTGCTAATGCACTAGATACCCCCTTTTTTTTTTAAGATTTTATTTATTTATTTGACAGACAGAGATCACAAGCAGGCAGAGAGAGAGAGAGGAGGAAGCAGGCTCCCTGTTGGAGCAGAGAGCCCGATGCGGGGCTCGATCCCAGGACCCTGGGATCATGACCTGAGCCGAAGGCAGAGGCTTTAACCCACTGAGCCACCCAGGTGCCCCTAGATACCCCCTTTTTAATACATCAAGGGAAACTTGTCACTAAAACTTCTGTGTTTTATGCATCATAAATGCTCCTATTTTACTAGGTCATTCTTCATAGCACACAGACATACTATTATTTATCTCTACTTTATTTTTTTTAAGATTTATTTATTTATTTTAGGGGGGAGGAGTAGACAGAGAGGGAGAGGGAGAATCCCAAGCAGACACCTCGCTGAGGGAGGAGCCTGATGGGGGCTCCATCCAGAACCCTGAGATCAGGATCTGAGCTGAAATCGTGTCAGATGCTTAACCCTAAGGCACTTAGGTGTCTCTGTTTGTTTCTACTTTAAATAAAAATCTTCACATCTTTTTCTCTTGACGGTCCACTGCTTTCCTTCCCTTCACAGAAAACTTCCTTGAAAACATCTGTACCAGTGCTGTATGGTAGAACTTTATGTAATGATGGAAATTAAGGAATTAGATTCCATTTCATTTCTACAGACTGAACAGGAAAAAAGGCTGATCATATCAAACATCAGTCATAACATGGCATAACCTGAATATTTTTAACATGTTGGTAGCTATGTAAATCTATACAATCCTTTAGAGAAAGTGAAGAGTAACATATAGCAGATGTGCTGTTTTCCTTGGCTTCACCATTAGAGTATAAGTAAGCCTGGCTCTCAGCTGCCAACATCTCCATGTTTATATTCCAGAGTCTTTTCTCTGCTCACACTTATAGCATGCCTGCAGGGCAGGCCAGAAGTGCTAGAGAATTCAGGGCTCTAGGAGCAGCCCTCAACCAGCTCCCTCATACTTACGGCTGGATCGCTTTGAGATTCAACCACATTCTACACCAGTTATCATAGCTTCTCAGCAGAATTAAGCACCAGATGCCCACAATGGTCAGCTTGCTTAAAAATTCATCTTTTACTGGCTTCTTTCTTATTTCAGTTCTTTCTGAGTCACTTCCCAGATAAACTACTTGCAATGGATTCCTTGTCTCACAGTCTGCTTTTTAGGAACACAAATTATGATAGACTTTTTCAAGTAAATATGAAGATGTGCATATCCATGAAATCAGCAAATATACCCCTAGGAATTTGCCTTAGAAGAGTTACTGCTATGTGCAACAGGAGACATCCACAAAAAATGTCCATGGTACCCCTCTTTGTATTAGCAAACAACTGCAGCCAAAGGATAAAGAATTAGTACCTTCATGCAATGTAATACTATCTACCAGTAAAGAATAATGATTATAAATGTAAACACCATGAAGTAAAAATCTCAAAATGTTCAGAGGAAAAAAAAGCATTTTAAAGAATAAATGCATTATGATTCTTTTTATAAGGTGAAAAACATGCAGATAAAAAAAGTGTATAGGAATACTAACATGTGGTATATTAAATATTACTGTATATAGTAATACAATAAGAAAAAATAAAGAATATGTGAAATTTAGGATAATGGCTACTTTTGAGGAAGGAAGATAAAGTATCTTCAAAGATGAAGATAATAGTCTTAAAAATTAAACTGCACTTTATCATCAGAAAGGTAGTTTCTCCACACAAAATCTGTTCCATATATACTGAAAAGTTATATATTTAGTGCTATATTATGTAGGATCAATGAAAAATGAGTTTTCTATGAATGCTGGCAAATGTTTTGATGTCAGTTCTACATTACAGGAAGATTTTCTCATTTAATAAATGAAAGGTAAATATTGTATCTGAGTTTGGGCCTGACATCTGGAATTACAGTTGACTCTTGAACAACATGGGTTGGAGCTGCATGGGTCCACTTATAAGCAGATTTTTTTTATAAATACAGTACAGTACAATACTGTAAATGTATTTTCTCTTCCTTATCTTCTTAATAACAGTCTCTTTTTGTTATTTTATTGTAAGAATACAGCATATGATACAGATAACATTCAAAATATGTTAATTGGCTCTGTTATCAGTAAGGCTTCCAGTCAATAGTGTGCTATTAGTAGTTAACGTAAGCCTTTTGGGAGTCAAAAGTTATATGTGAATTTTTATGTTTTATGTGCAAGGGTTGACGCCTCTAACCCCCAAACTGTTCAAGAGTCAGCTGGATTTACATTTTCACAACAGCATGATGAGTATTGACTGATGTATTCACACATGGAAAACATTCCCCAGGAACATACTTTAACTGAATATTATACAAAATGTAAAGTTGCTGAAAGACTACACAATTTATCAAGCACGCAAGAGAGTTAATTAAATGAACCCTGGCCAAGAACTTCATGGACTAAGAAAAAGGATCATGGTGCCATGTATCTAGGAGAATGCTATGCTACTTTTTTTCCTACTGCTGTGAAAAGGAGATGGTGTTTTTTCTGCTTCTTAGTTTGCCCTTGCCACACTCCATGTATTTTGCTGATTTTCAAGTCATCTTCATCTATAAAATTAAACAAAACAAAATGCCTTTACTCCCAAACTTACAGTTGCAACAAAACTTAAACAATGTTTTGTAAATAGTAAAACATTCTACATACAACCAAAGCATTTTGAGGAGTATTTTGCTGATTCTTGTTGAGGGTAATGTGAAAGGATGTTTGTCTTCTCTAGGTTTAATGCTCTACTAATGGAGAAATGAATAGAAAAAGATTTCTCACCCTTACAAACAAAAAGTGTTTTTCTTGGGCACCTGGGTGGC